>JBCEWC010015282.1:0-13828 GCA_038996855.1 Solanum aculeatissimum
AATTTTACATTATTAGAAAATGTATTATATTTATTGAAATAATAATAATAAAATTTATAATAATGTATAATATTAAAGATGATGAGTTGAATGGGGAAGGAAAAAAAGAGAGAATTTGTTTTTAAAAAAAAAAGGGACGTTCCCAGCAAAAGAAAAGAGAAGAAAGAAAAGGAGAAAAGAGAAGAAAGAAAGGAGAAAAGAGAGAGAGAAGAGAAGGAGAAAGAAAGAGTAATTTATTTATAAAATATGTTGTAGATCGTAATTAAAAAAAATACTTTAAAAAAGAGTAATATTTAATAGAAAATATATTATTTATGTAATTATCCCTATTTTAATTTAGTGTAGTTAAATATTCACCTTCATAACTCATATTTAATTACCTATTTAATTATTTCTCTTAATATTCACAACTCTCATACTTTTAAAATTCATAAGCTCTAAATATTAATTTAGAACTTCAAATACTTTTTGTATTCCTCCATTTTTATTTATATAAATTCATCAATTTTATTTCATGAGACCTCAACGCAAGGTTATTTTGTCATTCTAAAGTTAAAATAGTAAAGTAAAGCCTCTTAAATTTGATTGGCATAGAAGAAGATGGCGTCAGTGGGTTTCTTGTTGTATAGTATAAGGTGATGTTAAGAACTTAGAAAATTGTGTATTGATTATGTATGTATTTATTTTTTATAATACTATGATTAAAGTCTTAAGAAGGTTGTGTATATTGTATTTTTTTGTGTTTATTTTTTAATCAAACTTCTTTGGTTGAATTTTTTTTGATGAATTTTTCATTGTCTCATGTTTGTATTTTTATTTGGACTCAAATTAATCATTTGTGACTTTATTGGTAGTTTGCGTTACAGACCAAAGTTCAAAATTTACGATTGATTGCTTGAAAGAAATTAATTGTAAACATTAAAATATATCCCTCATTTGGTGTATCTTGTCACACTTTTAAGATTTATTTATACTTGTTGCATTTTACTACCCATCACACGTATGTTTTTGATAAAATTTTTATCGTTGTAATGAATTTATCGTAATTTATATAGGACACATGTGCAACAGACGTGTCCAGAAACTAGTTACACTATAAATGGGAACTTGCATAACAAAGTTCATTACTACTTACTAGCAATGATGATTGATAATAATATGATACAAATACTTTAGAAATACTACTCGATAGATCTGCTGATTGAGCTTTTTAATCCATAACTAAGAAAGAAATTAAAGGATGCAAGAGATACCAATAAAATAAAAACAAAGAAAAATATGCAGTAAAGTAGTTAATTATGTGAAGCATCACATTGTTCTCATGTAAAATTCAGCTCTTAATTAAATGACACACATAAGAAGCTGAACTTACTGCATACATATACATACACGAGTATTTCATAACCGTTAATTGTTGATTCTTGATTTGTCTATGATCAAGCTAAGTGTTCCTTTTATCGTCCATTAAGAGGAGCAAATTGAGCAAATATAGCAGACCCTGAATTGTCATCAATGGCTTGAACTTCAGTAGGATTTCTATGTTGCTCTGGTGAAGAAATATGTTGGCTATCAGGTGCATGGGCAACTGTAGCAGGAGATATTGGTGCAACTATTGCCCTGTTATCAACGTCCTCTGTCTTTCCTTGAAACGAGCCTTCTTGCATCTGCAACGCGTACTCCAAATTCCATAAAACATCACCCATGGTAGGTCTGTCAACACCATATTCAGCCAAACACTTCTCTGCTGCTTCCGCAAATTTCTTCATTGACTCTGGATCAATTTGTCCTACAAGTGTTGGATCAATTATCTTGTCCAACAAACCTTTTCTTTTCCACTGCATTGCCCATTCAGCCAAATTCACTTGCTCTCTTGGTAGTGCTGGATTAATAGCAGGACGAGCACATAAGGCTTCAAGAAGTACAACCCCGAATGAGTAGACATCAGATTTGTCTGTCAGCTGTTGCTTCCTAAAGTATTCAGGATCCAAGTAGCCAAAACTTCCCTTGACAGCAGTGCTCACGTGAGTCTGTTCTGTCGTTGGTCCATCTTTTGATAGCCCAAAATCAGCCATCTTGGCTACGAAATTTTCATCAAGCAAAATGTTGGTGGTTTTGACATCTCTATGTATAATCCCAGTAGATGCACCTGTGTGGAGGTAATGAAGCCCGCGAGCAGCACCAATACAGATTTCTAATCTTTGCTTCCAAGATAAAGGCGGCATATTCTTTCCATAGAGATGATCTCTCAATGGACCATTTTGCATAAACTCATAAACCAATATCATCTCAGCGCTTTCATCACAATACCCAATCAATGACACTAAATGTCGATGCCTTAACTTAGATAGCATTTGAATTTCAGTCTGGAATTCATTTATACCTTGTTCAGACTGTGGATTGCCTCTCTTGACAGCAACTTTTGTCCCATCATCAAGTTCTCCATAATAAACATTTCCAAAGCCACCAACGCCAATTATTTCACTAGGTTCCCAGTTTCTAGTGGCGTCTGACAATTCAGCAAAACTAAAGTATTGACCTAATCCCATATTTTTTGATGAGAAGAATTGGCTCTTGCTGCGAGAAGATGATGACATAAACGTTGAATCACCAGCATGAACAGGAAGTAACCAAGACGAAAAACTATTCCTCTTTTGCCAATCTTGAGGTCTCTTCTGCCATTTAACAGCCATTGCACCCAACCCCACAAAGGCTCCAAACATCATTGCAAATCCAACATAAGCCACTGTTTTGCTTGGACCACTTTGTTTTTGTCCATCAACACCATATTCCCCATCTAAGCTACCTACAGAGTTATTCATTCGAAACACCTCAAGGCCATTTAGAATTGCATTTCTAAAACCTTGAGCATCATTCACAGGAGAAACACGTACCACGAGGGGGTTAGACACCATGGAGGAATCTACCACAAAATCCTTGTAATAAGCTGTAGACAAATGGTTTGTCAATGCTGACAAATCTAGCCCAGATATAGCCATCTTGTCATTAATAAACACATTGAAATAGAGTTCATTAAGCGCTTTGCTAATAATATCGCAGAAATGTAAGCGAATCAAGTGAGGATATACAGTGTCAATATCCATAGTCCATGATATGTTAAAATTAGGAAGTGTAGTTTCTGAATCTGCCATCTTAACAGCAGAACTATAAACTGTTGGTGGCGCAATCAACGGGGAACCTCCTGATGATTTCAGATAATTAATCGCGGAGGCTTGTGTCGATACCTCTTCACCTGTGGCATTGTTTCGAAATCGTACATCAGAGATCCAATTACGTCCAAGAGTATCATTCGTTGAATCCAAAGCAGGACCACCAACATTAAGCCTATACATTGTCTCAAAATTACTTTTAGACAGATCAAATTTTTGTGACACGGGGAAAAGAACAGGTACAGAAAAATCAAGCATCTTGGCAGGGACAGTGACAAATTCGATAGCATTAACGAATGCCACAGATCCTTTAGCTGGCTCAAATGTAATAGCATAACGTTCCATGGTGACATTAACAACAAACTCCTTGACAAGCACCTCATCTTTCGCGATTTGGAAATCACGTAGGAGGACGACTAATGTATCGGTCCTAACAGAAAATTTAGCTGTTTTGAGATCGTATTCGTTGTATTTAAAGGGGAAAAAATGTAGTCTGATCCAATGCAAACCAGAAGTACTGGCATGGAATGTGTACGTAGCTTCAGTTGTGAAGATTTTGGCATTAAGATATATGGTCGAAGGAACGTTGATTTTGTCGGAAGCACATGCTTGAATGTCCTTACCGCTATACGAAAGATATTTGGCGGTGTTTTGGTCAGGTTGAAAAACTTTATTCCCAGGAAGTGTTATAGGAGAAGTTGCACCACAATCAACAAGGAAATTGTCTTCAGGGGTGAAAATTGGAAAAGATTTTGCTGGTGCAGCATCATCTTGAGCAGTGACATGACAGGGATTTGTGATAAACAAAATGAAAAGTAGCAATAAAATGCCCATGATATGGGCAGGGGTAGGGGTAGGGGTAGGGGTAGAGGATAGGGGTGGTATTTTATATTTCATTTCCATGTCCAGCCCCTTTGATGATTTATTGTCCCAAACCTAAGTTAAAAATGGAAGAAAGATTGAAAAAAAAAATGAAGGTGTGAGTTTTCAATTCTGCCTAGTTTTGGCCATTATTGTCGCCATGTTATGTGGGTGAAAAAAATATGTGAAGCTTTATTACAATTTTTGTTAATGTTTCTGCCTTATTTTGTTACATACTTTAGCGGTTGAAATGATTATCTAGCGTTGTTTTCTCTCTACTCTTCGTTTTTACTCTCCTTTTTTAGAAGTTACAATCTATTTTTTGACATTATTTGACCAACTTGAGACTTTGAATATCATTGATTCATGGGAAAAGGGTTAAGAATGTCGCTTAACTATGAGAAATATAGTAAAATTGCGCTTATTTTGATTTTGGTCTTAAACATACTTTTATTATTGTTGAATTGATTTAGATTTATCCATCAATTATAAAAAATAAAACAGTTTGGTCTTGAATTATGATACGCTATCATGAGTGGACTAAGAAGGTGTTTGGCTTGATTTTTTTTAATTGCTTATAAGTTAAAAATCAAAAGTCAAAAGTTGAGAACTCTTAACTTTTGGCTTTTGACCTTTTTTTGTACTTTTTTAGTTCTAAGAAAGTTCTTAAGAATATTTTTTGTGTTATCCAAACAGTTTCAAGACGAATAGAGTGTTTAAAAGTCAAAAGTAATTAAAAATTCATAAAAATATTATTCTGCTTATAATACTAATAATTTTTTTAAAAAAAGTTATGAATACCTAGATTAAAAAATAAATTATATATAATATAAAGAGGAATTACATATGTGTGATATAACAAGGGTAAAATGAACAATTCATAAGATAATGGGGGAAGTTTAATTATTATTCAAAGTTGAGGGGGCAGTTGATTTTTAAAATAAACTTAAGGGGGAAAATGATTTATATATATATATACACAATACTTTTGTTGAGATTTATTTATTTATTTATTTGAAATATATATATATGCAAGACTCGTATAAATTTTTTAGCAGTAATATTAGGAGAAGAAAAAATCTTTACTTTTGTGTGTGAAATATTGACATAGTGAATTTACTATTCCTATAAAGTACTTACTGTCCTTTTTATTGAATGCAATCCATAAATACGAAAGAAGACATTGGAAGACTAGGCAACCTAATTTCTATATATAATATCTAGTCTCGAATATAAATTAATGACACATTTGAAATCTAGACGTAATTTATGAGAGATCAAGATTTCGTTAAATTAATAAGACTAAAAAATAAATATCTATATATAGAGTTAGAATATAAACAAGAGTTATTGTGAATAGAACAATCTTTTAAAAATGAAACAGAAACTATAGAAGAACAACAAATATTAGAGTACCAGAGAAAGCGGCAAGTAAGATAGTTCTAATAGAATTACAAAATATAGTAAAGTGGGAATTAGAAGGCATTAGGAGAGACATAGAAAATTGTAATCAACGAATAAAACTACAACGAGAACACTGCAACCATTCCTCTAGGATAATGTAGTTAATCAATTAAAATACTTAGAGTTAAGAATATACCCTAAAAAAATATAGAATATTAAAAGAAAATAAGTAATAAGGTGTAACTTTAGTAAAAGGGAACATATCTTGCATTCTGAAGATAAGCAATATAAAACTATAATAGATCTCATAATAAATTTTAGTGAAAAAACACAAGAACAACACAAGAATATAGTAAGACGACTAGAAATAATAGAAGTAAATCAAAGTAAACATAGAAAGATACTAGAAAAATTGAAACATAATTTTGATTTTCTAAAATCACAAGAACTAGAACTCGACAGAAAAATTCACTACTTGAATACAAGTTTAACATAGAAAAAATACCTACAAAAGTTCAAATAGAAAAACTAGTAAAAATCATAACAAAAAAGCCTAAAGAATTAGAAATAAAAACAACTGAACTAGTTACAAAAATTACAAGACAAGTAGAGACAGTAACAAGTGAAATTGAAGAATTAAAAAAGACAATACATAAACTTGAAGAAAACTCATTTCATGAATGACATGTGTCAAGACCCATTATACTTCAAAGCACTAAAATTTACGACAAATATCCAACCAGATCTGCAAGGATTGTCCGAACATCAACCTGCAAGTAGATCAGATCAGGTAGTAATCAAACAAAACAATACCATAATAGCTCTATTGATAGAATTAAACAACAAACTAGATAGGATAATTAAAGAAAAAGAAACTACAAAAGAACAACCCAAGAACCCTAAAATAGAAGAGTTAGTGACCCAATTAAAAAAGATTGAAATTACTCCACATAAAGAAAGAATAATTAGAAAACCTCAAAAATGGACTTTCTTTCAGGTAGAAGAACAACAATCGAAGAAAGACCATGAATAAGTTTTTTTTATTTTTTATAATAGAGTAAGAAATAATCTTATATCAAGAATATTATCTCGAAGTAGACAAGAGGACAGATAAATTCAAAAATTAAATCAAGTAATAGATATAGACAAAAACTTAAAGATATTCCAACAAAACTAGTTAAATTTACTTAATCCAAAAATATGATATGATACAGGATAATTGGCAAAAAGTACTCATCTATACAGACATTATAGAAAAGAACAAATTCGGCTACAGAAAAAGAAATAGCTACTATGAATTAGTAAATTCAGAATCCCTAAGAGGAATAGTAAATAATAAAATGACATTGATGTATATGGGATTAATAGTAGTAGGACTAAAAGGCTTAACGAGAAAAAACTTAGGAACGAAAGTACTAGTTGTAATATATGATGATAGATGATCAGACTTAAAGAAATCTATTATAGGATTGACAGTAGATATGACTAATAATGGAGGAATATTTTATGTTAGCCCATATTTTATGATAAACTTGGAAGAATTTGAAAAACACATAAAGATAGGGATACAAACTAAAGGATATGAAGAAATGAACAGCGGAAATAATCTATTAATGTGTACCGATTTCATTGGAAAAATGACATTAAGTAGTAATACAAGGTTTAGACTAAAAGTAGAGGACGTAGTAGAAGTAATGGGAAATAAAGGAATAAAATTAATAAAGCCAATAAAAATAAATCTAGAAGAATATGCCGGATTAGAATGGAACTTGGAACAACTTAATAAGAGGAAAATATTTTCACCAGAAACTCATTTAATGTACACTAATACAAAAGGAGAAACATCTATAATATTTACAAATTATAGTTATTCCAACCGGACAGAGTTAGAAGATGAAATGAAATTAGAAGGAGAAAAAAATTTTATGAATGTAGAAATATTACAAGAAGGATGTGAAGTAGATAAAGACCTACAGGAAGCAGAAAGAAAATATAAAGATAATAACAACATAACATTTAAATGTAAAGGTTGTGGAACAGGAAATATGGACATAACAAAAGTAGAAAAATATTTTAAAAAATGCAAATTCAGAATAGATAATTTAGGATATAGGGAGAATTATAAAACTAAGAGAAATTAGCAAGCCTTGATGAGATAATGGATAATTTATATGATTGTGAAAAAAAAATAGAGAGAGGTTCTTTAATAAGCTAAAGAGAATTCATGAAATCCATTAGTTCAAGTGTTAGTCCGTTCCAAAGAACCACATAGGAACATACAATAGACACGAGTACAGAAAATGTACCAAGACGAAGGGTATTTAGGATAAATTTCGAAACGACAGTAGAAAATGTAAGATCAATAGATAGAAGAATGCCTATAGAAGAACCTATCCGATTACAAGAAGGGGGAAGTAAAGGGGAAATATTAAACATAGTTTCACACGATCCACAAATGTGAAATACAGTAATAGACCTATGAAAAGGAATAGTTGTAGCAGACTATATAAAGACATATCAAGAAACAGAAGCAAAAATGATGTACAAATATATGGAAACCATTTTAGGAGAATCCGCAAAAGCCTTATGGGAGACATATAAATCTAATTTTTCACAAGAATTTCAAGCGTTAATAAATATGGGACCAAACCCATATAATTTTACAAATAAGATACATAGTCTAATTACAGGAGAAGATCCCAATAGTGGCTTAGTAGTATTACAGAGAAATGCTTTAATAAAACTAGAACAATTAAGTATTACAAGTTGGTTCCATATAAAGAATTTTCTTAAAGATTATTACTACTATTGCACAATTAGTGAAAATTTCTTTGATGAAGAGTTAGGAAAGAAATTATTCAATAAATTATCAGGGGCTTTAGGAAGAGAAGTAGAAGATAGGTGGTATAAAAGGGACAGAGTGTTACAAAACCTGAATGGTAGATAGTCAATAGGACACAAAATACAACATGTAATGGAAATATTAGTGGAAACATGTACAAACATACAAATACGAAAATAGTTAAAGTAGAATAAAATGAGTTTTTGTAAAAATATTATATATACAACTCAAAGTTATGATAAAGAACAAAGTAAACCTAAAAGGCGATATAAAAAGCGTCGATCTTACTATAATCGGCAACCTAGTAGGAAATACTATTTAAGAAGGTCTTCAACCAAGAAGACATACCCAAATAAGGATAGACATGTTAGAAAATACAGAAACGGTAGAAATTATAAAAATAAATTAGAATGTTTCACTTGTGGGAGTATAAAACACTTAGCGAATGTATGTCCAAAAAGAAATAATAATAATAGAGCATGAAACTTTCAGCTAATAGAAGATTTTCAAGAAACGCTAATCAATGTAGATGAATACATGTCGGACAATGAAAGTATATATTCAATAGTAAGTGTAGAACCAACAGATAAAGCCCGATCAGATGACTCAGATTCAGATAATAATGAACTAGTAAATGAGATAGACTTAGAATTACAAGACCTAGATTTGGAAGAGTTACAAATAAATACCATGATGAATATCTCACAAGAATGTAATCATGAATTCGAAAGAAATAAGGATATTGATAGTAACCAATGTAGATGGTATCCAAGAAAAAATAAAAGGCTGAAATCTAAATTCTGCTATGCGGAAGGATGTATAACATGCATAGAAAATCTATTAAAAATTAAAATAAAAAGTATTGGGTGTGAAAATAAAGAAGTAGGTGATGATGCAATAAGTTTAAGAATGATAACACTAGAAAGTAGAATAAATGAATTAAAACAAAGAATAATATTACTAGAGAAAGGGAAAGAAAAGCTTGAAGAAAGTAGGACATAATCAGTACAAAAAATAGAAGGATAGGCATTTTGCAGAACAACCACTCAAGAAGCAGAACTAATGAATATAGAGACAATGATAAATTATTGTGAAAATCTAATATGTCATGAAGATAAAAAAAATTACTACGGTCAAAGTATTGACTAGACTCAGAATACAAGATGTAGAAATAGAAACCTTAGCGCTAGTAGATACAGGATGCACAGGTAGCTTAATAAATAAAAAGATATTACCATAGATATTGATAAAAAATTTAGATAAACTAATTGTAGAAATGCAAATGGACGGAACATACAATACATTTCAACATTATATAGTAAAGACAAAAGTTAGCTTTATAAATACATGTAATGATTTTTACAAATCAATGTATACCCTAGATAGGGTGTGGGTAAGAGACTTAAATATAAATGTAGATTTTGTACTAGGATTAAAATTCATGATACACAATAATGGGGGAACGCTAATTATAAGAGATGGGATAATATTTTTTAAAAACTTAACGTATACACCAGTACAAACTGTAAATTTTGAAACAAGGGGAAGAAGAGCTAGTATGTCCTCCAATACCCAAGAAAATAACTTGTAGACCTGTTGCAAGGACTGTGAAAATAAGGACCAATGTTGTAAAGAACAGAAATATAACGAACAATGCAAAGAAGAAGAATATGATATAAGATAAAAGGATTACACCTTAATAGAAATAGAATATGAATTTTATAATTTCATAATTGGAATCAAAAGGATAGGGACTATTAGAAGTCCTAAAGATTTAGATAATATAGTAAAAGTACTAGAGGAAATCAAAATAATAGGAAAAAAAACCCTTAAAATACTGGGAGAGTAATAAGGTAGTCTGCAAACTAGATATCATAAATCCAAAATACATAATAAAAACAGCCACTATTAAAGCAACTAACCAAGATATAAAGGATTTTGGTATACAAATAAAGGAATTGTTAAATTTAGGAGTAATAAGAAGGTCTACATCAAAGCATAGGTCAGCAACATTCATGGTAAGAAATCACAATGAGATAGTAAGAGGAAAGGCCATAATGGTAAAAAATTATAAAAGACTTAATGATAACACTAGGACAGATGCATATAAGTTGTCAGATAAAAGCAAACTAATTAATAGAATACACGAAAGAAAGATATTTAGTAAATTTGATTGTAAGTCAGGGTACTGACATGTTAAAATGCATGAAGAAAGTATCGAATGGACGACATTCATATGCCCTGAAGGACATTTTGAATGGTTAGCTATGTCATTTGGGCTGAAGACTACCCCACCAATATTTCAAAGAAAAATGGATAGCATATTCGGAGAATATAAGAGATTTGTTTTAATATATGTAGATGACATTTTAGTATATAGCAAAGATATGAGAGAACATTTAGGGCATCTACAATAATATTTATATTATTTGTAAACAACGAAAATAATAGTAAGTAAAAATAAAATAAAATAATTCAAGACTCTTATAAATTTTCTAGGAGTAATATTAGGAGAAGGAAAAGTGAAGCTACAACCCCATATCGCCAAAAAGGTATTAAAATACCAGATAAATTAAAAAATACTAAAGAATTGCAAAAATTTCTGGGACTAATAAACTACGCTAGAAATTTTATCCAAGATCTAGAAAAAATAGCGGGATCATTCTATTCGAAAACGAGAAGTAAAGGACAAAAATATTTTAACAAAGAAGACATAAAATTAGAACAAATAATAAATGAAAAGATAAAAAATATTCCTGATTTAAGTATACCATTAGAGACATACTATTTAATTATAGAAACAGACAGTAGTTCGACTGGATGGGGAGCAGTGTTAAAGACAAAATCTAACAAATATAATAATAAAAGTGAAGAGAATATATGTGCCTATCAAAGTGAAAAGTACAAAGAGAAGGGAACACATGCATAGCATAGATGTCAAGATACTCGTAGTAATCTATGGATGAAATAGTTTCAAGCTATACATAATAAATAAATAAAAAATATTGATAAGAACTAATTGTGAGACAATAGTAAAGTTTCACCAATAAATAAATAAATAAATAAGTAGTAGAAAATGATGACTTAATTTTCTAGATACAATAACTATGTATGAAAATATTACTTTTGAGCATATTAAGGAAAAAGAAAATAGTTTAGCCGATCAACTTAGTAGACTAACACTAAGATAAAATTCATAATTTTTCAGCATGAGTTCTACAAGTAGAGACAAAGAAAAAGAAGTGGCTACAACTCCAGACACTTACATACAAACACTATTAGGTAATGTTCAATTTAAACCCAGAACTCAGACTACAGATATGATGGAAAGAATACATTTCAGAAAACATAATTTAATATCCTACCCACCATCAAATTTATCTTTCAAAGTTTTACCAGAGTATATAGTAGACAGACCGCAAAAGTGTTTAATAAATAATTTATGGATTGTATTCAATAAAAAGGACAGTAAGTACTTTATAGCAGTAGTAAATTCACTATGTCAATATTTCACAAACAAAAGTAAAGACAACAAATCTAAGTACTATGTAGTAATACATGGAAAGACTCAAGATGTTTTTCAGACATGGATAGAAGTTTTAGACTCAACAAAAAGTTTTTAAAAATCACTTTTAAAGGGTTTGATGTTTTTAATGAAGCTTTGGACTACGCAAGGGGTATTTTAGGACCAAACTACTACATATCTCCATCCCTTAGACAAAATTCAAATAATATCGTCCAATATAACATTCAGAAAGACACAAATAAAATTATTTTTTTCGATCATTGCTCATCCATTAATGAGGATTTTAAAAGACTAAATATCAATAATGAGGCACTCCAACAAGAAAATATCAGACTACGGGAGCAAATACTAATAACAGAAGAACGAGTTAGAGCAATCAAGTTCGAATTATACTAGAAAGAGACAAGCCTAGAAGACATCAAACCTCAAAGTTCTCCATCTCCAAAAAGAATGGAGGAGACGGGTGTGCATTCCCCAATGAATGCAACAAAATTCACTGTGTCGGATAGGGACATAGCTAGTCCGGCTCAAACGGTGGCCGGTAAAGACTTATCAAATCTGTTAATGACTGACACTTTGCCAAAAAGTGTAATTACAAAAACAAAAATAATTAAGGACCAAGGCAAAGGAGAATCATCAAAGAAAAGAATAATAAAGTTAAAAAAAGCAGAAAATAAGACCAAATGGAACAATTAATTGAGAAGACACTGAAAAAATTTCTACAAGAAAAAAGATCCAAAATCAAGACAAAGTCACCAAAATATGAAGACAAAACTATTACAAATAAAGACACAAATTATGAGTTTGATGAAGGCACACCCCGAGGGCTAGAAGATACAGATTCAGAGATGAGTTTCTACTCGATAGCACTCCACAACCTGGATATATAAAAAATGACAAAAATTAAGCAAGTCAATAGACAAAGACTGCGAAGCCATGTGAAAAAAGTAGCTAAAATAAATGACAATACAAGACTATAGCAAGAAGACAAACTAGTTAAAGAAAGAAAGACACGTGGATGCCTAGGAAGAAAAGAAGATAAAGCGAAATTCAGAAGTAAAGAGGCAATCAAGTATAATACATTTTCAAATCCGGGGTTCAAGTCTGAGATCAGCTATAAATACCCCTCATTTCACAAAGTTGGAATATGAGCAAAAAGAAAGTAAGAGGTACACAACGTATTCCCCTTCCCAATTGCAAATGTTCTCAACCTACCTTCTTATCTCCCTACTAGAAAATCTCAAAAATCCCTCTTGTGTAATAATAAGCCTGTGTATTAAGTTTCCTTTCAGCTTGTCAGGGTCAGTCGGGGTTTTCAAAAGAAAAACCTCTCTCCATCTAAATCGTGTAAGTCTTTATGTTTTCCTATATTTTTCCAGCAAAAAGATGTTACTATCTATTTTCTATGTATGTAAATTATGTTTGTTATGATTAATGAAACTATCCTTTGTATATAAGCTCTTAATCTCTTGAAAACAATGATATATTAACATGTAAATTCCTAGAATTATAAAGACATAAAAAAATCCTCGATGATTTAAGGACATTGTTGTCGTCGTATTCGGGGTGGGGTTAATGAAGAAGATATCAAGAACACAGATTAAGAGAGACAGATGAACAAGGTTGTAACATAAAAAAGATTAAAAAATAGAAAAAAATATAGTAAAAATCAAGATAAGCATGATGAGACAGAGAGAGAGAGTACTGAGTAGGATTTAACATCATAAATATTTTCAAAAAATAATCTCGCTATCAAAATCAATTTAATCTATATTATTTATCTTTATAATTATTTAACTTTCTAAAACTTTGTCCTTTGCCTTGGTCCTTAACTATTTTTATTTTTATAATTATATTTTTTGACAAAGTGTCAACCATTAACAGATTTGATGAGTTTTTACCGGTCACGTGCCTATCAAAGTGGAAAGTACAAAAAGAAGGGAAACATGAGTGTCACGACCCGGATAGGGGGCCTAGATGTGACATGGAGAAAAAGGACCCGAAGACCCTCGATCAAGCCATCATAGC
>JBCEWC010015283.1:0-13828 GCA_038996855.1 Solanum aculeatissimum
ATGAATGAGGAACAAGAACATGGGTAATGGAATTCAAACTTAAATTCACAATTTAAAAGGGTATTTCAACATAAATCGTGAGAAATTCCATATTTAAAGCATAATACAATTTACCAATGCATAATTAAATCATAAAAGGAACATGCACATTGATCCTTCAAGAGTTTTCATGAACATTCATAAAATTCAAGCTTAAATCATGATTAAATCGCCTAAAATCTACAACACATAATTTCAATCAACTAAATACTTCAAAATTGGAAGAACCCATAACTTAAAGAATCTTAAAATCAAAAATTTAAAGAGTAGGGTTCTTGGGTCTTCAAGGATGAAAAGAAATCCTTAAATCAAAATCCGCATATCTTACAATTACCAAAGGAATTGAAGAATCAAGCAAGCCAAGGTTGTCTTCCCCAAATTTTTTCAAGCTTTCAACAATGGAGGCCAAGAGGATTTAGGATTTTCAAAGAGTAATAAGGAGCCTTAGAATGGATGGAAAGGGGTTAGGGTTAGGTTAAGGGGGTTTAGGGGACCTTAGGATGCCTAAAAGGGACCTAGGGACTAATTAAATTACGAATTAACCATTAATGAAACGGAAATTTAACTAGAAAACAGTGTCATACGGAGGACAACAGGTGTCCATTTACTAGTACACGGTCCGTGTACTGGACCGTGAGACCTTCCTTGGTTTCGTCTTTGGCTTGAACTCTCGGGGACTTTCTGGATCACTTCACGGAGGGGTGTCACGGGACGTGTGGATTCTCACGGACCGTGTACTGGTCTGGGGAGCCACACTTAGCCCAGAAACCAACCCACAGCCTTGGCCAGCTCTCTACCACACTTGACGGACCATCCACACGGACCGTTTGAGGTCTCACGGACCGTGGGGTGGTCCATGAGACTTCACTTGGTTTATGGGGTGGGTCCTGACCATTCTGAACTCACTGGACCATGACATGGACCCCCACATGAATCGCGGACCCTCAAACGGTCTGTGGTCCTATCCTTGGGCCATTTTCAGGGCGTAGTCCCAGCGTCTTCCGAATTACGGGCAGTCTCACTGTTTTGGCCATATCTTTCTCATACGAACTTTGAATTGAGTGAAACTAGTTACGTTGCAAATATAACTCAAAGAGATTCAATTTTCTATACAGTATCCCATACAGTTCAAACCGTATCAAAAGTTATGTTCCCTCAAAGTGTACTACTCAAACGGCCTCTCTAGGCCACCAAATGATCTGTTTTGCATTCGGCCACTTAAACTCAACCCGTGGCTACCAAAACTCAATCATGACTAGTATAACATCATACAAGACCAATCATAAGAAGTTTCAAAAAATTTCGGGTTGTTACAGACATAATAGGTTTAGGTGTTATATCAATGATTAGATTAACCTTGAGATGATGACAACGACTATAGAGTATAATAGTAATAAGAGTTCGTGATGGATTATGATCAAGATGAAATCATAAGATAAGGATTTTTTATTAAGTGAATTCAATATATACACACAATTTACAGGTATCAAAAGTTACGTTTGCTACTATTTGATGAGTAACGTGATCATAAGAAAAGATGTAGAATGTCTTGAGATATTGCTCCAATAGAATTGAAAGGAGCTAGAGTTATAAATGAATAAATTAGTGAGATGTGGGGATATTCACTCTGATGATAAAGGTCAAAAATGTATCTTTCAAAAAAATAGAGAATTGAATTTAAAGTCATATGATTTAATTTGCTTTGCTTTAGTTATGGTGATAGTGTTACGTATCATTGAGCTGGGTTAAAAAACTATTGAGTAATATTTTTAAAAAATCTATATACATTCGTCTTGAATATGGTGATAACCTATTTTTGTGATTTTGAGGATAGTAATTAGTACATTAAATTTTTTTTATAAGGGATATGGTAAGGTTGATAAAGAGGTGATCAATAAAAAGTTAAGATACATGAATTAAAGATCTCAAGTTATGAGCTAATACCAATAGATAAAGAAATTGGGGTACAAGTTAAGATAAAGATTAAGTTTTCATTGTTAGTCTATATTTTTTTGTAGTATATTTGTCGAGATATAAATTGGTAAGATAAGAAATAATGGATAGCGATGAGTATTCAACATTTGGAAGAACTTGCATGTGGTTTGGGTCATAAATTTAGTTATTTTTTATTGTTGAAGGACAAAAAGAAGTGTTCTACTTAAAGTTTTGGCTTAGAGCATGAGATAAAATGTCATGTGTTGTTGGTCAGAGAATCAAGTTGATAAGTGAGTTAGTGAAGGAATAAGAATTTGATATATTGAAGAGTTCAGGGTATCAAAAATTTGTGTCATAGGAAGAATCTAAGAAAGGTGAAGGAGAAGACCTCCCGTATAGACCCTTGGTTCAAAATTAAAGGTTTTACTAATTTTCACCTTTGAGCTCAGATATGACCATGAAAGGTGTACTTGTTCAACACAAATTTACTAAAATTTTATTAGTGACTTTTATTACGATTGAGTTTTGATTTGAGTGAAAAATAATGATGTTTGAAATAGGCTACACTTTTATATTGGTCTAGATTGCTCAATTATGATAGATGACTCAGGGGGACACTGCGATATAGACCTATAGCTCTACATGATTATTGAGGATTTTGAGGGGGTTGAAATTACTCTGTTAATGGAACAACATAGATTATTGTGATGCATTACATAGACACTTGATGATGACTAGAGGTATTGTGTTTATGGTATGCAGAATTATTAAGGTGACTGAATCTCTTTATGTATTGGCATGAGGTATACGATGATTTGAATGGTAGTTGAAATTTAGTATGTGAAGGATTGCATGAAATTGACTTTAGGTATAATTAAATAACTTTACCTCGATGAGAAAGTACTATCAAATTTGAAATCATGTTATCAGCTTAGGATGTGACTCATATATATAAGAAATGCTTAAACAAAAATAGAGTAAGTCATAGTTTGAAATATTTAAAGGTGATAATGTGTTGCTAGGAAGACTTTGATACTAGTAACAATTTGAGAGAATGGTAAATGACAAATATGGCTATGACGTTCTGTTAGTATTAAGAGCATTTTCTTTGGTGTAGTACTGTGAAAAAGTATATGGAGTTTGATAAATTAAATATATGAACTATTGTATTGGGGACCAGACAGGTTGATTGTAAGAAGATGAAAAAAATTTAAAAATATATATATATAATTCAAAAAAAAGATAGGGTCAAATGAATGAAAATATTTGATAGAAACACTATGAAAGAAGTATCTTGTATCATTCGAACTTGATTTTGTGCATTCTTATGTGACTACCTACTTCATTATGGCCATATTTTAGAGTATTATTCCCTGCCTAGTTCCACTCGTGTCTTCACCTATATAGACGGATCCTTAGTGGTGAATCAGGTGAACCGATCCTGCCATTTTCTCTTAGGAAGATAGGACGCTTGTGCAAACTTGAGTATTTTAATTATGACAGATTTAGTCTTTTTAGGGATAGTTGAAGTATACAAGTGGTTGTACACACACAACTTTACTTATGTGAATTATAAAAGAGCTACCATGACTAATTACAGTTATCCAGTAGTCTTAAGATTTGTCTTATCGTGAGGTCATGTTCTGGCTATGTAGGATTGAATGTGGGGCCTGTTGGGTCTAGCTTTATCTCTCTTAAGGGTTATTTATAGTCACAACTATTGATCTAGTATTTTTTACAGTGTTGTTAGAGGTTATGTATGTTTGAATGTATCATTCGCTAAGTGGTTACTTGATCCTCTCCTCCACTGGGTCAGAAAAATTTGATTCTCTATGATGAGTATTCAATGTCTAAAGATCACATTTAATAACTTAATCTTGTGGAAAGATTTGATTTGTGAGAATGAAATCTTATCAAAATTATGATGGGTTGTACATTAGGAGTGTGGGATAGTTGATTTAGGTTTGTTTTTTATTATGGCCGATATTGATTTAGAATTTTATTGAGGTTATGTGAGAAAAGTCCATCCTAATAGTTGAGTTATGGTCTAGTGGGTTGTCGTTCAAATTGAGTTCATGGGTTAATCTGTCGCTTGAAAATCACTCTTAATTTGTAAATTTGTCAAGGTTCGATTTGAAGGTTCAAGTCTTAATTGATGATCTTGCTGGAATGATCTTAAAGAAGACTTATCTTCCTTCTCCTTCTTTATGTTCGAGGACGAACATGATTTTTAGTGGTGGATAATGTAATGACCCATTAAGTCATTTTGAGAATGAGTCCACACATTTTCATAAAAGACCCTTTTCGTAAATTAAATTGAAAATTTAGAACTATTCGGTAACTACGGTTGTTTAGTTGATGGGTAATTTTAGATAATTAATTTAATTGGCGGACTAAATTATTAATTTATTTAATATCTTGTATCACTTGGCCCATAATTATTAAAATAGAATTAGTAAAATTTATTAGTTTTAGCACTTAATTATTTTTTTTAAAAAAAAGAAAGAAGAAGAAAGAAAAAAAATAAATAATATTAAAAAAAAGTAAAAAAGGGTTGCACGGCAACCCTATGTAAAAAAAAGCAGACGAAGTAAAAAAAAAAGAGAAACGAGATGTGCGCAGAAACAAGAAAAAATGCGCGGAGAGAAAAATAAGGAAAAAGAAGAGAAGAAAATTTGAAATTTTCGTCCTAAATCATCAAGGTAATTATTTTCATCCTTTCTATTAAGTTTTTACGTGATTATGAATAGATTTTTAGGGTAAAAACGTGTATAAATTAGGAAAATATAGCCCTAGGGTTCTTAGAATAAAATCTTGATTTGGGGGTCGAATAACAATTCATTTTTGTTGAAATTTGACATATGAGTTTAGTTTATTATGGGTAAACATAATTTGAAAGAAATTTTCAGATTCGAATTTGAGAGCTCGGGTGACTTTTTGACCCGATTTTTGAGCCGAAAAATAAATATAGCAATATGGGTGTCATTAGATTCATATTCTTATGTAGATTATATATTTGAATAGATTTTGACCATCCAAAAGTATTATGAAAGGCTCAAGTTTCAGAGTGATTATTCAATTAATTGAGGCAAATAAATTTTTTGACTCTTGTTAAGTATATAGATACACGTATTTTCCTTTTTGTTTGTGTTTAAAGTAATGGGACTTGGTGATAGATTGACTTTTACTTGTTAAATAATCCTGATGATGAAAAAGAGATAATAAAAAGGCAATTTATTTATATATTGCTATGTGATATGTCAAGAATGATTTGAAAGGTTTATTGATTTATTGTTGATGTGGTATCATGATTGTGTTGTTGTAAATTGTACATCATTAGAAAAATGTTCATCTCCTCATTATGTATTTGAACATGTCTAATTTCATTGATTCTAAGACAAGATTGTGACAAAGGTTATGTGATTCAGAAAAAATAAGAAACTAAAAAGGATGTAACATTTCGAGGGACGTGTCGCACACCGCGACGGATACTATAATTTGAGGGTCATGTTGCACACCCGATGGATACTATGATTCGAGGGTCGTGTCGCACATCGCGATGGATACTATTATTTGAGGGTCATGTCGCACATCGCGACAGATATTATGATTCGAGGGTCGTGTCACACGCCGCGTTTAATTTATGGACTAAAAGTTCTCCCATGGGTCCCGGACCGAGAGACAGCGGGTGTGTATCACTAGGTTAGACATGCATCATTATGTTTGACATTGCATTATACGTCTTTATCATTTATGAACTTGTGAGTGTCTATTTATGGAACTTGTGATGGATGAGCTTGATCCTTATGTTGTTGATCTATAAATATTGGTGTAGTTATTGAGTTATATGATATGTACATTGTGAACTGTTAGGTTGAGCTGATTTTTATGCAGGTTGTAGTTATGGAGGTTTGGTTGGAGAGTTAGGAGTACCCATATTCTGTATTACTTGACTTTGCGTTTAGGAGTTCGCTTGCTGGGTATCGTGTGGTTGGTACTCACCCCTTGCTTCTACTTTTTTGTAGGTTATGCACTCAGATCTTCGTGATACTCTCTCTTCTCTTCTTATCTGAGGCTTTCTATGGAGATTAGTGAGGTAGCTATTTGTCATCTCAGCGAGTCCTCCTTCTGCTAGTTATGATCTTGTTCTACTTTAGAGACAACATCATTTGAGACTTGTATTTTTCTTTCAAATTTATAGTAATACATTAGAGGCTTGTGCACGTGACAATCAGGTTTTGGTTTTTTTTTTAATTAAGTTGACTTATTATCCACAGTTAAATCTCTATTTTTCATTATCTCTTTCTCACTTTATCGTTATAATTGGGTTTTTGGCTGACTTGTCTTGGTGGGGTAAGACAAGTGTCATCACGCCCATTTTTGGGTCGTGACAGAAACATTCACTTTTATGTTGTGAAACTTTCGTAATCTAACATTTAATTCATTTTTTACTCCTACATAGTAACATAAATTTATCATGAATCAAAATTAGTCTATTTATTAGATTGATTGAATTATATAATAATCGTAAGTCATTGTGTGTTACTATCTCAAAGATCAATATTTTAAATTTATTGCTCACGTAGATTTTAGAACCAAGAAACACAAACATGAAGTTCGACATATAATATATCTTAATTGATAATAGAAAATTATTTGTATCCATAATATTTATTTATTGATTTTCAAATACTATGCATAATGAAATAATAACTTAAAGCTTATTTTTTAATTAATTTTATAAAAAAAAAATCCTTGATTGTCCTATTTATATCTTTTTATATAATAAAACAAAAATAATAATAAAGAAATTTTCTAGAGAAAATTAATATATAAAATTTGTGTAGTATATTTAATCAGCAGAGTGAATTTAGATAACAAGCATAATATATAATATTTTAATAAATTAAGATAGAATGACAGATATATTCTTGATTCTTCATGCTTCATGTTTTTATTGAAAGATGCTTCTATAATTATTTATTTTTCTTGGTAGATTTTTGTTAGCATGTAAAATTATATTTTTATCATTAGTCACCATTCATTTTATATTTCTATATAATAGATAGAAGTTTCTGGAACTACTTTTTTCTTGCTATCTTTCTTGATAGATTTTTATAACTTGTTAGTATGAAATAAGCCAACATATTATTATTTACTCTTGTATATGAGTATAATTACAAGTTTGTCATTGACCGTCCTCAACTTGACTCTTCTATATAATAGAAATTATAGATATTTTTATAGCTATAAATTCTTAATTTGCTAAGAATAGAGTAGAAAAATTCAAATTTAAATTGTTACTCTCAACTTTATGTAGTCATCAACTCATCTCTGAAAGGAGCAATTGGAAATGATTATTCGATTAACTTCTTCGAATTTATATTTATAGGTTTTCTAAATGAAAATTTTATTTCTTTTATAAATTTGGGATGTTGAAGAATACAAGAAGTAGATTTTTGACTGACATTTAGATTGACCATAATTTTGTTGGGATAGTACATGATTTTTTGCTAAAGTTTTATGAACACAATACATATATCATACATCATTATATTGATACACAATTCATGTTGATGCTGACCATTTTTTATAATTAAATATTTTTATATATATGAAACAGAAACTTTAACGTTAGTCCTTAAAATTCTCTTTAGGAGTAGAAAATATGGTATTGATGCAACTGATGTATGGATTAGTTTCAAACGGGTCATGAAATGATATGCAAACCACCTTTTAAATGGTCATGAAATGATATATGGACTAATTTTAAACTAGTCTCAAAGAAATACTAACGACCAACTTTAAACTGGTTTGAAAATATGTTTAAAAACCAAATTTAAATTGGTCTGAAAATGTGTTTAACGGTCAAATTTCAGTCTCTAAAATCTAGGATTAGGATCAGAAAATTGGTCCTTCAAAGTTTAACAGCCAAATTTTTGTCCCTAAAATCTAGGATTAGGACCAGAAAATGTTCTTTAAAAGTATTTTAAGGACCAATTTTATAATGATCGTGAAAACGTATTAACGATCAGTTTATTAAACTCGTCTCTATAGGGCAGGGGCGACGGAGACTGTAAGGACCAGATATGTGGATCGTTGTTGACCTTTTGGGACTAAATTTTCATCTTTAGGGACTGACTAGTTTTTCCTTCGCTAATGAGTAGTTTTCTTGTAGTGAAGATATGTTAATGTCAAAAAAATATAAAATAGAAATAGCAATTTGTATTAGGAATAGATGGAAAACATACATAACTTTGGACCAGAGTTGGGAGAAAATGCTAACCAAGTACATAGTAGGACTATGGTGATGTGTAGGCAGAGGCAGATCCAAGATTCAGAGGTTATGAGTGTCATATTGTCTAAATAGGATAAGCGGGTCGGTTCGTTCAATTTTGAATTATAATTCGGGTTTTTTTTTTTTAATTTTTATATAAATCAATTGCATATTTAATAACCTTTAAATTCATAAGTTTTAACATAATAATATCTATTATTTTTTCAAAAAATTAATGTTATTTAAATATATTTTTAATAATATTTATGTGGCGGTCAATATTTAACACTGATCAATAGTTAGTATAAAGTGCACACACAATACTTGTATCAATTAGAGATTAATACTTAGTGAAAGAGAAAATAAAAAATGAAGTACAATAATAAAAAAATTAATTAGATTAATAAGTGTTTGCAAATTAAGAAGAAGAACTAATGGAGTTAAAAAAGAAAAATTAAAGCCCTTGTACACATTAATGAAAAAGATAAAAAAGAAAAGGAAAAAAAAGGGAAGAGTTTTGAATTTTAAAAATAATGCTGGCAATGGAGTTTGAATCCTTGACATAAAAGTTCTATGTAAGAATCTTTGCAAATTGCACCATCTACACTTGTGTTTGTTGGGTGACAAGTTAAATATATAAGGATTTGTCATAAATATACACATATAAATACGAAGTTTTAATCGAGGTCACCAGGTGCCATGGCACCCCGACCTATACACATAGATCCGCCTCTGTGTGTAGGCCGCTATGTATATTTTTATGTGATAAAAATATATACAATTACCATATTAATATCATAAACTATAAGATAGTATGATTGACGTTAAACGATAGCTATATTACTCGAGCAAATAAAGACTGACTGTGTATTCTTTTCATTTTTCACATTTATGACTTATTCCAATATCTAAAATTCATGGGTATGATCTTATCCTGGCAGTCAAGTTTTTATTCTATGTTTCCACTGAAGCCATTTGAAAGAATGGATCCATGTAGATATAATAAGAATAACAGTGTACTTGTAAATTACTCTACTTAAAATTTTACACATTTTGCATCATTTATTGGTACTTGTTTCAGTGATGTTATATTTAGTTTTCAAAAATAGTAAAGTGTCTTCAATAGAAAAAAAATTACTTTCGTACTACAAACTAGTTTAGCTTATTCTCTTTTTTTTTTTTTTAAAAGATCTTGTAATCGATAAGCAATATCGAACTACTATACATTCAAACGATAAAATTAGATGCCCATACAATCAAATAAAATAAAAGAAAGATATGAATCTGCAAAAGCCTCACAAAAAGTCCTGAACTTTATATCAATGTTCAACCAGTAGCTTGTCTTCTTTCTTTTTGTATGCTTCAAACTGTAAATCAATGGTGAAATTTCAATAAGTAAATAGAATGTATGAACACCATATTATAAGAAGTACTTTAAGAACACTAAATCTAGTTTTAACATACAAATTTTTGTAACAATCATTAAGTTGTATTGAATAAATTGACTCTACATATGCAATTAGTAAGACCTAAATTAGAGGAACAAACTTGCCTCAAGCGTAGCAAAAAAAAAATTGAAAGGATGAAAGCCCTAAAAAGTTTTGATGCATAAAAGGAACTAAAAGGAGGGAAGTCAAAAAATCTCACCGCCAAATTATTTTTCCTCCATATATATAATACATCATATTTTTCGCTCCAAATCTACATCAGTAGCCATAATTAATGGGCAACAAAATATAGTGGCAAATTTGAAAAAGATTAGACTAGATTTGAGGAAAAGAAAAGCAATATCACATAAGAGTTTAACAAAGATTTGGGGTTCTTTCTGATGGGTCTTGGAAGGCTTTGGGCTTCTTCTTTTTTTAGGCTTCTTCTTTTTTTAAAATCAAAAGAAGGCTTTTGAATGTGTACTTTATCTGATGTGGCCTTTTGTCACGATCCGACCTTGCAGGTCATGATGATGCCTATTAGATCCCACCTACAGGTAAGCCAACCTAATCCATGGTACCTATCCTAGCAGCTAAGCATAATGATAGCTCACAACAACCAACAAAAGCCAAAGATATATCCTACCCTAGAACCTGGAAGTCACTTGTACAAAGCTACTATAGACTCAAAATAAAAATATATACATATAACCAGAATGAGACCCTACATACACAACCCAAACCACAAATATACAAGGTCAGTGTCTGAATACAAAAGACGGCCAAAAAATAGAAGGAGACCATAGAAGCTCTGAAAAAGTTTGATGCTCACTAGAAGTCTCCTATAGCAGCTACAACGCCCCTAGATCAGTGCTCACAGCTCGTACCTGGACCTACACCACGAGTAGATGTAGAAAAGTAGGGGTTGAGTACTAATGAAAGGCACCTAGTAGGTATCATCGGTCGATTGAGTGAAATACAGTAAATATTGTAGAAACAAATGTAATGAAATACTGCAGTGCGAGCTATCTGAACCTAGATCAAAAGATAAGAAAATCGAGCAAATCATAGAACCCCAACTGAATGAACCAAAGCAATGTGCAATGATATCGACTGACAGAACCCGAAGGTCACGTATCAATTATGTTTGTGGCACCAGGAGAACCCACGGGTAATGACAAAATATATATAAATCATGTCGGCACGTAGTATTCGATCCTATAGTATCGTGTCGGAGTAACTGAGTAGGACTAGGAGGACCCAACTGAGCAGAACATAGTAGTGTACAAGTAATCATCTGACGAAATATAATGGAACCATATCACACGATCGAGGTATGGTATTGTATGTGGGTGTAAGGCCCTAGTGTCTATGTATGTATGCCAACTGGGCCCCCATAAGCCTAGAAGGTACACCCACACATAATCAGGGGGTGTATAGGTATAGGAACATATGGATCAGTAATAGATAGTATTTCATCTCAACCGGTGCAAAACACAGTATCACCTGGGACCTTCAACCCCTAATCATCATGTAATACCTCGCAAGTCATAAGATCATATCAAGGCTAGAATTTTATTTCCAGGAGAAGTTTAGTAAGTATTCGGACATCGTAAGGGTAAACCAAGGTTGGATATATCTTTTCTAAGGATTGTTTGCCAGGGGTACCTTCCAAAGAGCACTTCACGATCCATGGAAGGCACCACGGGTCGTGGAGGGGCTCATGGAGGCTATCTTGCTTTAAAAGAGTGGTTGACCAGTTAGGTGCACATCACGGGCCACTTTACAGGTTGTGGTGTATACCACGCTACGTGAAGGGCTCTGTGGTGAGCCCTTTTTCCCTGTACGAGTACCCCTTGCACTTCACCAAAGGCACCACAAGTCGTGGTGCACTTACGGATCATGAAGTGTGCCGTGAAGGTGTACTAGGCAATCTTGCTAAGTTTTTTTTTTGAGTTCCTAATCAGGTATGATGTGTAAGGACTCCCTTCTACTCCAAAATCAGTTCCTAAGCTATTCATATCACTCTATACACTCCATAACACTTAGCTCTCATTCACTCACTCAAAATGCTCTCTGAATCCTCCTTTTAAGCTCTACTCAAGGGTTCTCCATTAAACCTTCAAGATCAAGCTAAATTCACTTTCAAGCTTTCGATCCAAGAATAGGTATGTGGCTTAGGGTCATTATAGATCTCTTACATCAAGCCAAGTCCAAAAAGAATTTTATTGGCTAAGTTTTTCTCATGAATCGATATAAGGGTCAACTTTAAATGGTTATATCTCTTTGTACAAAAATAAGTAGGTGGATCATGCTACCAAATTAAATCTCTTTTAATTAGCTTTCCAAATCATCCAATTTCACCTAATTTTGAGTTCGAAGCAAGAAGTTATGCTCATTTTCATAAAACCTATTAGTGTAGGGTAAGTTTCACGAAAGGGCTTTCATAGACCGTAAAAAGGTTCATGTCCAGTGAAGCCATTCGTGATGCTTTCCTGATCAATTTTTAAGGCTTATTTCATTAAGGTCTTTTTAGTATTTTCCTCTAACTCTATAGGTATTTTGGACCTCTCATAACTCTAATATCCTCCAAAATCAACTCGTATGTATTTCACAACACTTTATTCAATCCTAACACTTAGTTTCTTCAGAGTTACTTTAGGAGGCCTTATCTAGGGTTCGAGTAATTTAGGATAGGTTGAGGACAACTCAGAGTCGACACCAGAGTTATACCGATCGTAGACGCTGCCTTTTATGTTTTGGTGTTGGTAATTGAGTGTTTCTACAGGTATCACCCTTGAAGGGTGTGATGAGGTTTGGTGGGCAGGGCAAGCTTAGCCTCTAGTATATTAGACTATTTGAGGAGAGTTGGTGTAGTTGCATATGAGTTAGCTCTCCCTCCAATATTTTCAACTATACACTCGATGTTTCACATTTCAATGTTACGCCAATATATGCCTAATGAGTCTCATGTGTTGCAGTATGATTCAGTTGAATTGGATGATCGTTTGATATTTGTTGATGAGCCAGTGGCTATTTTAACCAAAAATATCAAACAACTTCGCTCCAGATCCATACCTGTCGTTAAGGTCTAGTAGAGGTATCGTCTAGTTGAGGAGGCTACTCGGTAGATCGAGCGGGACACGTGGGAGCAGTACCCCAGCCTATTTGAGCATTCAGGTAATCCCTTATCCTTACTTTCATAGTCAAAAGTTCTTTTAGTGATAGATGTTGTAATGAGCCTCCAAGTCATTTTCTGTGTACTATGCCTTTTTCACCATTTAGAGCATTCTTATAATGACCTCAAGTCATTTATGACTTACTGACACTTGTAGCTCAATAACCTGGTCATTCATTTGGATGTTGTATAGTTTTCCCTATTTTGAAGCCCTTTATAATTTGAAAAGTTGATTTTGAACTAAAATGTTGGTAAATAGTCTCAGAATTAAATTCTGATAGTTCCATCAACTCTAGAATGGTCAAATTAGGCTAGAAGCATGGTCGGCTCAAGTACCAAGGCTTTTGATGGGAGTTTGTACCCTATTTAGCATTTTAGCCTTAAAAATTGGCCAAAAGTTGACTTCGGTCAATATTCTTAGAAAAGGTGCTTGAATAAAAATTCTAATAATGTGGTTAGCTCTAAAGTGTTAAGTTTGGTCTAGAACAATCTTTCATTCGATTCTCAAGGTTTCTAGACTCATTTTGAGCCTCTTGGTGGAATTTGGTGAAAAATGATCGTAGGAGTGGGATTCACATTCAGTTGTAACGATCTTGTATGTAAATTTTAACTACACCATTAAGTTTGCAATGTCAAATTTGATGAAATAATATAGTTTATTTGTGTGCACAAGATTCCGAATGAATTTTGAGTATCTCGTCAGAAATTGCAAAGTTGAAGAAAACTAACTTTCTAGCCGATATCTGGTACAGGTGATCTTACTTTGAACGAACGTGGGTCATAGGTTGTGATCGTGGATGTATTGTCCTTGTGACCTTCACGAATGTGGGACCTCATCTGCAATCACAGATGCCACTTTTTCCTATACTCTACGGTCGCAGAGATCCAATGTGGTATGTGTGTATGTATATATACATATATATATATATATATATATATATATATATATATATATAGTTTCTTGCTTCTAAC
>JBCEWC010015284.1:0-13827 GCA_038996855.1 Solanum aculeatissimum
TTAGCACATATTAATGCACTAAGTATGCGGGCATGCAATGCATATGAACATGAGCCTACAACCAAACTAGATGACAAGGGTATATACATAGAAGGAGAATATAGGAAAGGATGGTATATCAATATGCCATGAAATCCATGATGCATGAAATGCCATAATTCCTATAGTATAGGGGATATGACCATAACCGACATCCAAACTCATGTGAACTTTAACATGAACTTGCCCGATGAGGCCTCCCATCTGATGAGAGAAGATTACTTGCCAAAGATAACCTACATCACACCTTACGACCTCGTTATTTCGGTGTGATGGCCACCTTCCTTACGACCCGATCAATTAAGAAGGAGTTACATAACATATCATATCATAGCATACCTTATGGGCCTCTCATTTTAGTTGTTTAACCTATGTTGGCACATAGTTGAGGGAAAGGAGAGGGACCCTTGGGGATAGCCCACTTACTACTCCAATCCAACTCGGTGCTAAATCATCATCCCATGAGAATACGTATACATATACATGCCTTTAAAATGGAACGGAAAGACTTGACCTCATAACCATGCATAATTAGGCGTAAAGGCCAAATCACTTGCTTTACTTTCATGCATACGTGACTAAAAAGTCCAAACACATTTCATAATCATACTTCATTGGGCTAAAAAGCCAAATACACTTTCATGTCAAACTTCATGCATAGGAGTAGCTCCATACTTGTCAAATCATATCATACTGGTGTAAATACCCATGTTTGTTCAAAGAGCCATATCATACACATTATGTGATCACATTCTTGTCATAACCCATCCTTGTTCAAAATCATAGTCATAAACATATTTGGGACTTAGCCCACATCATATCCTTCTTGAAAACCATGTTCATGCATGCAAATGCCATAATTAATAATGAGAATAGCATGGGTAACTGAAATTCATAATTTAAATCCAAATCAAGAAGAATCCACAAGAAATTCATAGTTAAATCAACCATTAAACCTCAATTTAACATTACACATGAATAAATAAAATAATAAGGGGACATGCATACTTGTACCATCTTGAATCAAAGTAATTCATCAATTAGGGGCTTAATTCACCTTGAAATCATTAAATAAGAACAGTACACACTCCAATTTCACTAAATCATTCTTAACTTAAAAGACCCATTTCAAGAAAAGCATAATTTCATCAAAATTTAAGAAAAGGATTTTGGGTCTTCATAGTTGAAAGAGAAAACATGAATCAAACCCACATACCTTGAATTTAACAAGAAGATTGAGGAGATTCTGATGAAGACTTGAGTTTCCCCCAATTTCAAGCTTGGTCTTCAATGGTGGATGAGAGAAAATTGGGAGAATTTGAGAGATGAATTGAGAGCTTGAATAAATTAAAATAAATTAGGGTTCAATTTAGGGGTTTTAGGAGAATTTAGAAAGGCTAAAATGATCCTAGGAATAATTAAAATTACAAATTAACCATTAATGAAATGGAGCAGATAACTGAACCAGTGGATGATGGAAGAATCCACACGGTCCGTGTAGTGGTTCACAAACTGTGAGCCCTATCGTGGGGCTTGACTTGGTTCATGCCTTGGCTTGGAATCTTGGACAAATTTCTGGATCACCCCATAATAGGACTCACGGTCCGTGAAGCTTCACATGGACCGTACACTGGTTCGTGGAGCCACACTTAGCCCGGAGTCTTGGCCCTGGGGACTAGGCAATCTCTGGACTACTCCACAAAGGCCTTCACAGACCGTGAGGCTTCACACGGATCATGAGGTGGTTCGTGGAGCCTTACTTGGTTCCGGGCCTTGGTCCATCTCCTAGCCCACTCTCTATATCAACCCACGGATGCCCCTCATAGGTTGTGAGCCTCCATATGACTTATGGCCCCTCCCGTATGGCCCTGCCTTAGCTAAGTTTGGCCTTCCCTTTCCAGAACACTTTCTGCCACGGACAATCCCACCAAAATGGCCATAACTTCACATACAAACTCTGATTTAAGTGAAACCAATTGCGTTCCAAAGATAACTTGAAGATCTTTGTTTCGATAGGTCATAGTCCACACAGTTCATCTCATACCAAGAGATATAGCCATTCAAAGTTACTCCTCCCACACAGATCTAACAAACTCAACTAACCCAATTCCTTTTAATACGACCACTCAAATTGAATCCATGATCATCACTGCATAACCCTAACAAGTTCAAATGGACCTTGATTCACTAGTACGAAGTTCGAAAATTTTTAGGTCATTACAGCATAATCCCAATGCAAATGATGAAAATAGGTACTAGAAGAGTAATGAGTGCTTAGGGAGTTAGGAAGATGAGAAGTAAAAAGTGAATTTAAAAAGGGTCTTTCAAGAGTAAAATAGGTCGGTCAGGTGGTGCAACTCAACGATAGCCAATTTACACCGCTGAACACATTCAGCGTTCATCGAATGTATCCTTGACCATTTTTTCTTACAATACTTTAAGCCATTCAATAAGCAATAATAGGTGGTGGTACTTTCCATCACCTAACCAGTTCAGCAATATGCCAAATTAGAACTTTGACCGCCAAAATTGATAGCACCTCAAGGGGTCATCAACTGACCAAAAGGCGGACAAAATTATGATCGTCGTTTTAACTCAGCGATCCACCAATTAGCAGATCTCATTGCATTTTTCTTTGGCTTCAAAATTTTCACTTTAGCACACCTAAACACATAACACGTGTTATTCAAAAACCACTAACACCTTGGGTTCCCTCCTAAGAAGCGTCGTTTTTAACATCATGGTATGACAGAGTCCTTTGAATTTATGGTACCTCAACATGGTCAATAACTAAGAATACTTAGAGATCTTTAGGTTGTTTAATTGATTTGCAAATGTTGAAGACAACTTCTTCATCATTCACCCTAGATTTCAAGTCACCTCCTTCCACGTCAACTAGTGCCCTACATGTAGCTAATAATGGTCTACCAAGTATAATTGGCACATCCACATCAACTTCACAGTTGAGGACCATAAAATCAGTAGGTAAGATGAACTTGTCTACCTTTACCCACACATCATACAAAATACCAACTGATCTTTTAATGGACCAGTCCGCCATAAGAAACCTCATCATTATTAAAGAAAGACTGTCCAAGCCTAATTTCATAAAAATTGCCAAAGGCATTAGTTTGATACTAGCTCCAAGATCATACAAAGTTTTGGCAAATTTGTAAACTTCAATCGTACATGGGATAGTGAAGGCACTTGGGTCTTCTTTCTTTGCTACCAAGTTATTTATCATTATTGCACTACAGTGGTGCGATATTTTGATTGTCTCACATTCAAGATTGCTTTTCTTAGTCACGAGCACTTTCATAAATTTTCCATAACCTAGCATCTCCACAAGATCTTCAACCAATGGAATCTTGATTTAAAGAGAATCGAACATTGAGAAGAACTTTTGAAACTTGGTTTCATCATTCTTCTTCTTTAGCCTTAAGGTAAGAGGTAGATTAATCTTCACTTGAGGTTCTTTCATTTTGGTGGATGAGGAAAATTTTTGGGAAGTACATTTTTAGCTTTGCTTGGCTCACCCCAAACTTTTTTGTTGTAATCACTCCCATGGTTTCCAAGAGAGTGATCTTCCTCATCAACCATCATATCACCATAGTCTTCCAGCTCATCATTCCCTTCGAATAAAGAGTTCTTGTCACCTTTCCTTGGCCAAACATTTGGAAGGAGTGCATTCCCCTCAATCACCTTTCCATTTCTCGTTGTGATGGCCATACATTGTTGGTTGTCATTCTTTAGGTTAACCATGGTGTCGCGTGGCAAACCTCTTTTTGGTTTTTGATTAAGATGAGCTGAGATGGTTCGTAATTGTATCTCTAGTTGCTTAATCGAAGCCAAATGAAATGTCACTATTTGACACAATGAAAAAAATTTGACTTCATCTCCTTAAGCACTTTTTCTGAAGCTTTCACCTTATTGAGGATTCTAGCAAGCATATCCTCGGTGCAAAAACTCTTCGAGTTTGCAAGAGGCTCTTTTGGCTTCACTCTATCATGAAGGGGAATATCTCAATCTCTATATCCTACATGCTCTCTCCACCCTCCTTCTCTATCTCTCCACTCTCGCTCACGCCACCACCGTCATTAGTCCAACCTTAATTCTTAGGTGGACTTAGAAAGGCCGGTCGACAACCCACTGCTTAGTTCCCCAAATACTGTACCTCTTCATTATAAGCAGCCTCGTAAGGCATATATATCATCAAGAGACACACCACTACCACAACTGATAGCATTCACAATCCGATGACTCCTACCCATAACATGCTTAGTCAACAAGTCAGATTGGGTGATCATCTTTGCCATGTTTTCATCCCTCTCTTGATCTTTTGCAAGTTTCTCTTTAGACGTTCCCCTAGGCAAGGATGAGATAAGGTCATCAAAAGTGTACCTTACCCTATTAATCTTTGTAAGGGGTGTGTTCACTTGGGTCAAGAAATCAACAAATGGGTCTTAAAATTGAATTAATGTTTCAATTGAATATAAGTAGGCAAGAATGCTAGTAACTACAATCTTTGATTGGACGATAGTAGTGTTACACATGAACTTACTAAAGCTTCATATGCTAAATCGAACTAGAGCACATATTAGGTTGTCACGACCCAAGAGTAGGGCCTAGGTGTGATATGGCGATTGAGAACTCGAGAGTCCTCAAACAAGCCTTTTAGCATCATTTTTACACATCATTATTTGGAAGCGCATAATTAAACAAGTAAACATATAATTCTAAGAGATTATGAAACTTTGGACTCAAGCTATGGGGATGTCATGGGGGAAGGGATTTGCAGGAATCACATCGCACATAACAACTACGTTCTAAGAGGCAGGTAAGTATGACTCATGCTATGGGGACAAGAAAGGGCTTGGGACTTTACATATAAGCACATTCTCATTAACCGTATCATAATAGCATAAGCATGATCATCAAATCCATACATAATACTTAACCATAGCATTTCAAGTATACATATAACATACTCGTACGAAGAACTCCATAGTGTCCAACAAAGCCTCTAGTCTAGATTAGGAAGGGGGCCAATACATGTCCCGGGCTCACCCTCAAAGTAAAGACATAATCAATATAACATAAGATCTAGATGGATGGTGGGTATGGTCCTTGGAACATAGGACTCACCACAAATGATACTCAAAGATCCAAGCTAACCGTCAAGAGGTGGATAGATGTAGTCTCCGGTCCCTACATGGTTAGGTCGCGCAGGCAAAAGAGTATGCACTAGTACGTTTGAATGTACTAAGTATACAGGCATGCAATGGATATGACATGAACAACCTGTAAGCCAATGTTAGATAACAAAGGAACATATATAGAAAGAAGAATATAAAAAAGATACAATATTAATATGTCGTGAAATCCATGATGCATGAATGCTTAGTCATACAAACATAATGGGGATGGGACCTCAACTAACATAAGACCAAGTGATCTATAACTTGGAAATCCATCGTCTACCCCACAATGGATAAAGAGGTGACCTACTTACTAAAGGTAGATCCATTCTTAACATAATCATCTCACAGAAGCATAAACATGAACCTATGTTTAGCACATAGTTTGACAAAAAAAGAGTATGGACCCTTGGAGATAGTCCACCCTGCCTCCAATCCTCGGTGCTAAGAAATTATCCCATAAGAATACGTACACATATACATGTTTTTGAAGAAGGATAAGTACCTTTGAAATCATAACCATGCATAATTGGGCTTAAAAACTAAATCACTTTCTTTACTTTCATGCATACATGACTAAAAAGTCAAATCATTCTTCAGGACATACTTTCATGCATAGGAATAGCTCCATTCTTAACATAGCTATGAGAAAGGAGTGTGGACCCTTGGAGATAGTCTACCCCTCCTCCAACCTCAATCCTATGCTCCTTAATCATATACATATGGTGTAAACACCGATCATTTTCTCAAAGATCCATATCATAGACATAGTGTGATCACAACCTTGTCATACCCATTCTTTGCTTGAAAACATAGTCATAAACATCCTTGGGACTTAGCCCACATCACAAGCTTCATAAAATCCATGCTCATGAATGTAAAATGCCATGAATGATGAATTAATAACATGGGTAATGGAGATCAACATTTAAAGTATCATAATAAAATAGATTCATTCTTAATTCATAATGAAATCCACAATCAAAACATAATTCATACTACCCATGCTTGAATTGAAGACTTAAAGGGACATGCATAATTGAATCTTCATAATCTCAATGTAAATCATGATAATTGAACTTAAATCACTTTAAAATAATCAAATAAGTACAACTCATACTTCAATTTAATTAAATCAACAATAAATTTAAAGACCTGTATTTAAAGTAAGCTTAAATTTTATAAAATCAAGTGTAAAAGAGTTTTGGGGTCTTCATGGTTGAAAAAGGACCACGAATCAATCCCACATAGCTTGATTAACTAGAATCTTTAAGGAGAAGAATGATTGAAGAAGAAGACTTCCTTGAATTCCAACTTAAACCTTCAACCCACACTTTGAAGAGAGCTTTTAGATGAGAGAGTTTAAAAATAATTCTAAGTGTTAGAATGGATTTTGAATAGGAATGAAGGTGTATAGGCTAATTCATATATTTAGCAGGGCTTAGGAAGACTAAAATGACCTTAGGAAATCACCAAAATTACAATTAAACCATTAATGAACAAGCCTTAAACATGCTGCCACGGGTCGTGTAGATGGTCAGTCACACGGACCGTACAAGGTCACACCGACAGTACACTGGTCCATGGTCTGGCACTTGGCTAAATTTCATGGTTGGCCTCACCCCCACGGAAGGCCACACGGACCATCAAGTGTCACACGTCCCGTGAAGGCCTCCCTCTCGTTGATGTGAATTCTGGAATGCTAACCTTGTACTTAGAACCAATCCTCAAGTTGAGACCATTAAGAAACACTTCATCATACCTCGTGGGAGGTCATATGGGACCTCTTCACGGACCATCTAAAGGCACACGTCTCGTATGGGGTGTCGTGGTGCCATGCCTTAGAGAAATTTCCAAAAAGTCCCTGCACAAGCAATCCTACTAAAGAGGTCATAACATCTTCATCCGAACTCCAAATCAAGTGAAACTAAGTGCATTGGAAATCTAACACAAAGAGCTTCAATTTGATAGGTCATGCACAATGCAGTTCTTCGTGTTCTAAGATATATAATTAGTTAAATTCAAACCTCCCAATGGTTCACATATAAAACTCAACCAATGGAATCCCGTTGACCATGTCTTGATAAATGGGACACATGACAACCATAAACCATACCAACCAAGCTTGAAATCAGTGAACTACGCATCGATAAAGTTTTCAAAATTTTTGGGTTGTTATATCATCTCCCCTTGGGAACATTCGTCCTCGAATGAGTTAAAACAAGGCTTGACTTAAACAAGAAACATTTCAACATAAAGACATAATGCATATTTCATCATTTGAAAATCATAAAGTCATTAAAACTCATGTCAAAACATCATTCAGATCATTTTCGTGCATATGTATGCATGTCATGTCATGAAACTCAAGGGGTAAAGAATTAGGACCATTTGGAATGGAAAGAACCTAGTACCTTAGGCTTGAGTAGATTGGAAGAGAGAGGGATATCGCCTCATCATGTCCGACTCTGCTTCCCTTGTAGCACCCTCCACACGTTGATTTCTCCAAAGCACTTTAACTGAAACCACATCCTTGTTGCGAAGCCGTTTTACTTGCCTATCAAAAATTTCAACTAGCACCTCTTCAAAAGTCATGTTCTCCTCAACCGCAACACCTTCTAAAGGTACAATCGACTTGGGGTCACCAACCAATTTCCTCAACATCAACACATGGGAACACCGGGTGAATAGAACTTATATCCAAAGGCAACTCCAATCTATAAGCCACATTACCAATCCGCTCAACAATCTCATATGGCCTGACATATCGGGGACATAATTTATCCTTTTTACCAAAGTGCATAATACCCATCATAGATGAAACCTTCACATAAACCCAATCACCTACATGAAATTTGAGGTCTCTCTTCCTAACATTCGAGTAAGACTTTTGGTAACCTTGAGTCGTTCTCAACCTTTCTCTAATCAATTTCACTTTTTCCATAGCCTTTAACCACCAAGTCCGGGCCTATTAATGCCATCTCACCCAACTCAAACCATCCCACCAGGGATCTACACCTCCTACCATACAAAGCTTCAAACAGAGCCATACTGATGCTAGCATAAAAACTATTATTGTAGGCAAACTTGATAAGCGGTAGATGATTATCCCAATTTCCACTAAATTCTAATACACAAGCCCTTAACATGTCCTCCAAAGTTTGAATTGTCCTCGAGGCTTGCCCATCGGTTTGAGGATGGAAAGTGGTCCTCAATTTAACCTTAGTGCCAAGTCCTCTTTGAAACGATCTCAAAAAGTGAGAAGTAAATTCGGTACTAGGATTTGATATAATAGACGTAGGCACTCCATGCAACCTAAAACATTCCAGGATATTTTGCATAATCCTTGGCATCGAAGGTAGTCTTAATATGCAAGAAGTGAGTTGATTTGGTCATCTGATCAATAATAACCCAAATAGAATCAAATTGCTTCCGAATAAGGGGTAAACCAACCACATAATCCATATTCACATCTTCCCACTTCCAAGTAGGAATCTCAATATATTGAGCTAAACCACCAGGCCTTTGGTGTTCTACCTTCACTTGTTGATAATTCGGGCACTCAAATACAAACTTGGCTATGACCTTCTTCATTTCATGCCACCAATACACTTCTCTCAAATCTTGATGCATCTTAGTAGATCCCGGATAAATAGAATATTGGGAATTATGGATCTCACCAATGATCACCTCCCTAAGACCATCAACATCCAGAACACACAACCGGCCTTGATACCACAATACACCATCTCCCCCTTGGGAGAAATCCTCTATCTTCCTTCCGACAACCAACTTCTTCAACTCAACCAAAGAGGGATCTAAATCTTATTTTTCCTTGACATCAACAATCACAGAAGACTCAGGCCTATTTTGAACAAGAATACCACCATCATCGGAGTCAGCCAATCTAACACCTAATCGATCCAAATAGTGCACATCCTTTACCAACTCTTTCTTTCCTTCATCAACATGAGATACACTACCCATAAATAGCCTGATAAGGGCATCAGCTATAACATTTACCTTGGTTGGATGATATAGAACACTCATGTTGTAGTCCTTAAATAGCAACCATCTCCTTTGTCTCAAGTTAAGATCTCTTTAGGTGAACACATATTGTAAACTCTTATGATTGGTGAAAACATCGACATGAACCCTATACAAGTAGTATCTCCAAATCTTTCAAGCAAATACTATCGCTGCCAATTCAAGATAATAAGTCGGGTAGTTTCATTCATGCACCTTCAATTGCCTCGATGCATAAGCTATCACCTTACTATGTTGCATAAGCACACAACCCAATCCAATCTGAGAAGCATCACAATATACCACAAACCCATCTAAGCCATTTGGAAGAGTCAAAATAGGAGTCGATGTGAGTTGAGATCCTTTAAAGTCTGAAAGCTTTTCTCACACTCATTCGACCACCCAAACTTGGTCTTCTCTTGAGTCAACTTAGTCAATGGGGTTGCAATGGATAAGAAACCCTCAACAAACCTCCAATAATAACCAGCCAACCCAAGGAAACTTTAAATATCAGAAGAGGTCAATGGTCTAGGCTAATTCTTTACCACTTCGGTCTTCTTGGTATCAACCTTAATACCATCACCGGACACCATATGACCAAGAAAAGCAACTTCTCCCACTTTGAAAATAATTGTTTCTCCCTCAAAGTCTAAGAACCAATCTCAAGTGACCCATATGCTTTTGCTCACTTTGGGAAAAAATCAGGATATCACCAATGAAGACAACCATAAAATTATCAAGGAATGGCTTGAACACCTGATTCATAAGATCCATAAACACCACTGGAGCATTGGTCAGACCAAATGACATTACCACAAATTCAAAATGCCCATACATAGTTTGGAAGGCTGTCTTAGGAATATCACACTCCCTCACCTTCAACTGATAATAGCCCGAACGAAGATCTATCTTTGAGAAATGAGTGGCTCCTTGAAGTTGATCAAATAATTCATCGATTCTAGGAAATGAGTACTTATTCTTGATGGTTACCTTGTTCAATTGTCGATAGTCAATATACATGTGAAGTGACCCATCCTTCTTCCTTACAAACAAAATAGGAACACCCAAAGGTGAAATGCTTGGCCTAATAAAGCCTTTCTCCAACAAGTCTTTCAACTGATCCTTCAACTCCTTTAACTCAGTTGGGGCCATACGATAAGGAGAAATGGATATAGGTTGAGTATTCAAAAGGAGATTTATGCCAAAATCCATTTCCCTATCGGAAGGAATACCAGGCAAATCATCGGGAAACATATTAGGGAACTCATTAACCATCGGGACTGACTCAAGAGTAGGTAACTCAAACTCCACATCTCTAACCCTCACAATATGATAGATGCACCCCTTAGAAATCATCCTTCGGGCTTTGAGATAGGAAACAAATCAACCTTTAACAACAGAGTCACTACCCTCCTATTCCAAAATAGGCTCGTTATGAATCTGAAATCTAACTTTTCAAGTCCTACAATCAACTGAGGCATATGATGCATGCAAATCCATCCAAAGAATAATATCAAAGTTAAACATCTCAAGCTCTACAAGATCACCAGGAAAGACTTTATGCAAGACTAAAATAGGACAACCCCGATAGACTCTTCAGGCAATAATAGACTCATCTATGGGAGTATAAACTGAGTAGGGCTCCCTCAAAATTTTAGGACTCAAACAAAACTTAACAGCCAATAGAGGATTCACAAAAGATAAACTTATACCTGGATCAAGCAAAGCATAAGCATCAAAATCAAACACTTTTAACATACCAGACACCACATCCAGAGTCTCCTCAGCTTCCTGACGTACATGCAAGGCATAGAACTTGTTATTTCTGGGAGCATCTCCTAGAGGAACCCTTTGTTGGACCTGACCACCTTGAGCTTCTTGGCCTTGACCCATCTTATCAACCTAGGACAGTCAGCAACTCTGTGGCCCACATCATTATACCCGTAGGAAGCATTCGATTCCCACAAGCACTTTCTGGAGTGAACTTTCCCACATTGGCCACATCGAGGAGGAAATGATCCACCTCCAACTTGTGCCTTGGGAGGAGGCACCCTAGCATTGGCAAACCTTACATTCGAGCCTAATGTCATGGACTTAGACCTCAACTAAGACTTTCGTGCGGCACTAGTCGATTTGCTCACGACTCTTTCATGATCTTGCAAATACTAGTAAGCCTTTTCTACTCAAGACCGCTAAGGGAACGCTAGATAAGAAAGACTAAAGAGAACTTTTGGAAAGAAGACTTGTATTGCTTTAAGAGAGAGCTTTTACAATGCTTGATTTGCTTGTATGCTTGGATTACTACTTGATGCCTTACAAATGAAATGGCCCTTCTATTTATACTACTCCCTAAGGGCCTAAGAGTAAATAATATTTACAATGCAAGTCCCTAGCTATTTACACTTTAGTCCCCTCTCTAGAACTCTCCACAAAACTCTAGAGAAGACTAAAGACTCCAAGTTCTTCCTACACATTTCTAGAGCCTTTCGGAAACCACCAAAGACTCTAGCTTCCACCCCTCTCTTGCAAGATTAAGTGGCGGGTCGTCACACCCTTCCCCACCTAATATTGCGACGTCCTCAGCGCAATATTGTAGTTGGCTCCTCCATGCTCTCCTCGAACTCCCTGTCCTCACCTTCGGACTGCCGCAAGCCTCTTTGTCGTCCCCCTGTGGTCTCTCTTGGAGGTCTCCCCTTTTAGCACCCAAGGAGCACTGCTGAACTTGGCTCTTTTCATCCCCGCTTGGCCTCCTTCATCGTCTTCCCCTTCGACGAACTTTCCCTCTAGCAGGCGTGGAACATGCCATCGACTTCCCCTCCTTGGGCCCTCTCACAAGCTGTAGGCCGACAACTAAGATGGTCCCCCCGAATTGGGCATACTGACTAAGGGCACCATGCAGGAACCTTCTTGCTCCATGACCACGAGTCGCTGGAGATATGGGTCGATCACTGCGTGGCACTTCTGGAAAAACTCTTTCCCAAGAACTATGTCGAAGAGATCAATCTGCGTGACATGGAAGTTGGTCTTGCCATGCCATTCGCCCAACGCTATATTGACTCCTTGAGCAACGCCATACACAGAAGTTATTGGCGCATTTACCATCCTAAGGTACGCATCACTTGGGGTGTACTTCAGCCCCAACTTGGTTGCCGCAGACTTAGTCACAATGTTGGCTTCGGCGCCTGTGTCGACCATGGCACGAGCTGGTCGCCCATTGATCTGCATGTCCACATACTGAGCGCTGTATGCCTTTGGCTTCTTTGGTTGTCGCGTGATCGCCCCACATAGCCCAATCACGCCAACCCGTGTTGTGCCCGTCTCTTCCTCTGAGTCAGGTGTTTCCTCTTGTGGCTTCTGCTCCTTTCCTTCCTGCAGTATGGCACCAAGGCTCTTCAACTCAGGGCACTTTTTATAGATATGCTGCCCACCGCATATGTAGCACTTGAGCTCCTTCTCGGGCTGAGCCCTGCCCTCTCCGATGCTCTGACGGCCGACCCTCCTGTTATCAGGCCTGTAGGTATCATGCTGCCTGGGTTGTGGCTGCCATCCTCTGCCTCTGCCACCATCTCCCCCACCTTGCTCATGACTACCTCTGGACTCCTCTTCTAAGTCTTGTTTGTCATGTCGAGAGTCTGTCAAAGCCTCTGCCTGCGCGATGGCCTCGTCGATGGTCTTGACATGTCGGCTTTCCAACTCCATCCTTGCCCAGTTCTGAAAGCCATCCATGAAGTGGAATAACATGTCTTCATCCGTGAGGTTGGGGATTTGGAGCGTGAGGGTGGTGAACTCCTTTACGTAGGCCCTTATGTTGCCCGTTTGCCTTGGCTCCCTGAACCTCCTCTTCGCCTCATAGATGACATTGTTTGGGAAGAAGGTCTTCTTAAACTCGGTCTTGAACTGTTCCCATGTATCAATCGTACATAACCCCTTCCCTATCTCCGACTCCTTCCTCTTCCACCACAACATGGCCATTTCTGTCAAGTAGAGTGCCACCGCGTTGATCTTGGTGTCGTCACTCCTTATCTTGTTGCACTTGTAGTAATTCTCCAAGTGCCACAAAAAGTTCTCTACCTCTTGTGCATCACGAGAACCCTTGAACACCGGCGGTTTGGGAGCCTCAATATTGGCCTCCCTTTCTCCAGCAAACCCCACGCATCTCCCGTCAGCCGCACCTTCCTTAAGTGCCCTCACCTCTGCACCTAAGACCTCTATCTTGCTTAGTGCTTCCATGAGCCGACATTCTAAGGAAGTGGTGGTCTCTCTCAGTTTGAGCTCCGCTGCCTGTTGTCCTCTCAACTGCTTGCGGATGTCGTCGCTCTCCTCAAGGGTGAACTCCTCCAAGGTTTTGAACTTTCCATCGAAGTCGTTCAAGCGCTTACCCAAGGACTCTACCGCTTGTCTGGCAGCATCCACCCTTGCGACCCATCCTATGTCGAGCGGGACGTTGGCAGGTCCTCACCTCGCTCATCGTCACTCAACTCCGCGGTCGAAAGTGAATGGGTTGTCACAACCTCGCTTGCTGGCAACTCGACTGGCAGCTCCTCATTCCTCTTGGAAACCTTCT
>JBCEWC010015285.1:0-13827 GCA_038996855.1 Solanum aculeatissimum
CTAACAAGTCTAATCTCTAAGACAATAGTTATGGAGTACCCCATAAATCAAAACAAAATGTGACATGTCAAGTCTTGTCCATGGGACTTAACTTCTTGTTTTTTTTTTATGAAGGAAGAACTTATTTTTTTTAATTAAACTTTGGCCATAGGCCTTTTATTTCATCAAATCTTCCTTACAGTTAGTCCATTACACTGAGAAAATATAAGGAAATTAAAACAACCCAAACCCGACCCAACCCTCCACCGCCTTTGTCCATGATAAAGACGAGGGTTTCCTAAAGGAGACCCCTGGACTTCACTTTCCCTTTCCTTTTGGCGATGTTTGCTCACTGGATGCCCAATCGCTACTTCTCTCTTTGCCGTTTTTGGGTATGCAACTATCTTCACGAATCTGTCAAGCTGATCTGGACCCATAACTCTTGAAGGTAAGGGAATCTTCTTTAGTGATTTCTGCTTCGGTGTACTTTGTTGTGCTAACCTCCTCCACAAACTAGATGTTCTTCGATGAATGACGTATCTCGGCACCAGTATCCCTCGCATTCCAGTCTGGTAAGCCTCATTTCCACTGCATACTTCAACCACCCATGTTCTGTTTTATATCTAAATCGCTTACCCTTACAGGTTGTCCCGAAACAGTACGAGTAGCTCCCTTGGACGAAGACCATGAAGAAATTGTGATTGCATGAGCATAACTCCAATCTAGTGCCTTCTTTTGCTGGTTTTTGCACTTTTTGAAAGCAAGATAGTTTAGTCTTTGTTAGCTTCAACACTAACAAGTAGCCCAGACGTAGTGACTGTCCACCAGACCTTGTTTGTGTCGCCACTCACAACTGGCTTAACAGTGGATACAATAACCTCTTGCATATCAGACTTTACATATCTCTGTAAGGCATTAGTATCCCATGTGTTATCCACCACAAACTCCTTGACTTCCACCTCCTCTTCTACTGCTAAGTCTCCTTCAGTGTAATATAGTGCCCCAAATTTGGTCCAGTTATCAAATCAAAAACTAGATGTGCCTGCTTTCATCTGCCACCATATGAATGGTTCTATCTCCTCCCTGATACTCATCATGCTCCTCCAAGTTTGGGATGCCCCTTTGCTCATGACCAACACTGGGTGTATCTTCTTGCAATATTTATTTCCAATGTATGTACCCCATAAAGTTCCTATAGAGGTCATAAAGTTCCACCATAACTTAGCATGCATAACTTTATTCATCACAAACAGTGACCTGAACCCTAAACCTCCCTTTTCCAATGGATTGACATCTCGTCCCAAGCAACCCAATGTCTCTTTCTCTCCCCCACCGTTGTTCCCCAAAAGAACTTTGAGAACACTTGATGTAGCTGTTGTATTACTCCCTTCGGGGGTTAGGATTGTTAGCAGGTATAAAGGAATAGACTGTAGGACATGATTAATGAGGATGTACCTTCCCCCAAAAGATAAAAATCTATTCTACCATGACAGTATTCTTCTAGCCACTTTTCTCATCATGTCCTCATAATATCTGCTGTTTTTTTACCATAAATAATAGGACACAGTTAGCAAGGAGCCTCCATACCATGTCGATGATCACTTTAGAAAATCCAAATTTCCTCAAAACCTTAGTGAGGAAAATCCACGAGAGTCTGTCGTATGCTTTAGTCATGTCAAGCTTGAACTACATTGGTATGCTTATTCCTTTTATAATGTCTCCAATTATATCCTTGGCCAGTAATACGTTCTCAGAGATGCTTCCCCCTTTAACAAAACCAGATTTATTAGGGGAGATAATTCTGGGAAGCACCACTCCTAATATTCCATGCAGGACTCGCGATATAACCTTATTGATAAACCAACTCAGACTTATAGGTCTTAGCTCAGAGAAGGTCCTTAGAACCTTCTTCTTTGGCAACATGACCAAATTAGTATGAGTTACATACCTGGGGAGAGATTGTCCACAGAAAAAAGCCTTTACTGCATTTGTGACATCCTCTGCAACAATCTCCCAACATGTCTGAAAGAATAACCCTGAGAAACCATCTGGTCCAGCTGCACTGTTCCCCCTTTAATTGAAATACCGCCTACTTTACCTCTTCACTATCTGGAAGCCTAGACATTCTAACATTCTCTTCCTCAGATATGATAGTAGGAATATTATCGAGTATAGAGAAATCCTTATTACTACCATCCTCCTTGAATTGCGAGTTGAATACTCTAACAACCTCTTCTCCAATTTCAGCTTCCTCTGACAAGTTAATCCCCTGCTCGTTTTGAATATCTGAGATGTGTAATTTCCTTCTCCTCCCCTGAACATAAGAGTGAAAGAACTTTGTGTTTCTATCCCCTTCCAGAAACCATTTCATTTCTGCCTTCTGTTTCCAAAAATCTTCCTCAATCTTGAGGTATCTCTTCAAGTCAGCCCCAGTTTTGCTCAACTCAGCCCTATTTTCAAGGCTGGGCAAAATCTCAAATTGGGCTTACTTCACCTTAATGACATCCTCAAGTGTTGCAGTCTGAACAAATATGTTTCCAAACTCTGCCTTATTCCATTCCACTAAGGCTCTCTTCACTTTCTTCATTTTGGCATGGAGTTCGAGGAAAGGGCATCCCTTGAAATACACCTGTCAAGAGTTTTCTACAATCTCCTTGAACTTTTTATGCTTACACCAAAAATTTAGGAACCAAAAAGGTTTAATGATAGTCTTAGCAATAGAACAACACGAGACATGGATCGAGGCATGGTCAGATCCTTGTCTAATTAAGTGCTCCACATCCACTAACGATAGTAAATTAAAAAATTCCTGATTCACAAGGACCCTGTCCAACCTTTTGAAAATACATGCCTCATTGATACAACCATTCCACCACGTGTATTTGCTACCTTTAAACTTGACCTTATTTAATGCACATCCGCTGATGCAATGAGCATATTCTACCACTTCCTGCTGCGTGAAATCTAGCCCCCTAGTTTCTCCTCCTCGTTCAAAATAATATTAAAGTCCCCCCAACTAACCAGGGGTATCGCGACGACGGTAAACCTTCTAGTTCATCCCATAACTTCAATCTGTCGATGGCACTGCACCTAGCGTACACTGAAGTGAGCAAGAATTCCTGTCCTCCTTGAGTGAATTTCATAGAGATATGCTGACTACTATCCTGTATTACAGTTCCGTCCCAATCATCCCTCTAGAAAATCCAAATTTTTCTCAAACAATTAACTAACGATTTGTCAAAACCTAGTGAGGTTTGATCATGATATATCTTTTTTGGTCCTTGAAAAGGTTCCATCAGAGAAATAAATGAGTAGTGATGTCTCCTATTAAGGTCCATTAACCTCCCAAATGCATTTTGATTATTAATCGACCTTATATTCCAAAATAAGGTTGTGTTAATCATTGGTCACAACTTATAGTTCTGGCCACTACTGATCCTTGTCTTTACTTGAAGAGGAATGTGTGACCTTCCTCGCTTGACTTTTAAATTGTTTGTATGTCTGGGAGATAAGTCACCTGCCTTGCTAACACTTAGGATGTTATCTTCCAAACCCTTCTCATCATCACCAACATCTCTCTTCTGCTCAAGGTGTGTGTCCCTTTCTGAATCCTGTGTCGCCTCCACCAGATCCTCCACTGCTTCCTGACTCGATTGATTCTCCACTGGTGCATTTATGTTTATTTCCCCATCGACACCCTGAGGTGTCTGACCTTGTGTTGACTTGCCTTTGTTCACGATTGATTATCTAAATTTTCCTTTCTCTAATCACCTCCCCCTGCTAGACTCCCAGCCTCTACCATATTTCCTGCAAGAGAATCTTTTTCATTCTTTATTCCTGGACTTTGAAAATTACCTTCCACCCATTCCTTAGTCGAAGGGTTGTTCTCATTTTTCTTTTCCTGCTCAACCTTGTCTGCCTCCTTTTCAGGTTATCAAACTTATTTTTGGTGACCATCTTCCAGGCCTGCACCTGTTGTTTCTTGTGGCCACCACTCTTCCTCTTTGGCTTAATAAAACCCTCCTCGTTGATCTCCCCTTTATCTTTTTTCTTTTTGACTTCGCTTTTCGCCTTATTTTCTCTTTGTTGTTCCCCTCCCGTATGTTCTTCTTCTTTTTGTATAACTCCAGATTCTTTATATAGCACTTCTCCTCATCATGACCTTGTATCATACATGTTTGGCAATATTTTGGAAGATAATCATATTTAATCGGCACCCATTTCTCCAGAACCTCACCATCCTCCTACTTGATTCCTATGTTGATCCTCTTGGGAAACTCTCCTAGCAGATCAACCTCCACTTTAACTCTAGCACAACTGGTCCTGATTTTGTTCTTCGTGGCCATATCCACTTGTAAGGGTTTTCCCACTGTCGCATCCAATGAGAAAATTGCTTCTTCACAGAAAAAATTCGGAGGGAGGGTAGGGAAGGAGATCCATGCAATAGCTGTTGAAGTTTTCTCCTCCGAGTTGAACATGGGATTCCACTTAAATGTACTCATGGGATATGACCAGTTTTGTTGAGTAATGTAGAAGGTCGGCTTCGATAGCAAGTGTACATAGTCCTCCAACTGTGAAGCCCTAATGAGAATGTGTCTATTACACAATAACCCTATGTTACAATCCCCTCTCAACTCACATTGTTTCGACATCAACCTCCTCAACTCTTGAATGTCGGGCCATCCATAGGAGAACTTTCCTATGACAGCATATTGTAGGTTTTCACGAACGATCATACTATTAACCTCCTTTTTCTCCCATATGACAATAGGCTCACTATGAAGGTATGAAATTGGCTTAAACAAAACCTGCTTCTCCTCCACTAGAGGTGACTTCAAAGCGTTTGTATAAGTTTTCACAGGTATTTCCTGACCAACCCCCATTGGAGGCTGGTCACTGACCATCATGGCCATCAACAGTCGGACTCAGCAGAAACGAAGGCGGCACTTCTAGGTTTTTAGCAGAGAGCGTTTTCAAGGAAGAACTTTTCTTAACTTGTTGTTTTGAAGTGTATGGACTAAGATACAAAACATAATGTAAAATTTATATTTATGATAAATCAAAACACAATGTAGTTGTCAAGTCTTGCCTATGAGCTTAAGTTGTTAAATTCTTGATCTAAGTTTTGCCTCTAAGGCAAAAGTTATAGAGCATCTAATAAATCAAGACATAATGCGATAGTGACAAATCTTGCCCTTGGGTCTTAACTTATTGTTTGGAAGTCCTTGGGCCAAGAGGCAAGAGTTATAGATCATGTGATAGTGTCAAGTCTTGCCCATAAGACATAATTTGTAAAGTTCTTGATCTAAGTCTTACCTCTAACACAAGAGTTATAGAGCATCTCAAAAATCAAAATACAAAAAACTGTGTCAACTTTTGTCCATGGGACGTAGCTTATTCTTTAAAAGTTTTTGTGCCAAATATTGCCTCTAAAATAAGAGTTATAAAGTATCTCGTGAAATTTCAAACCTCATATATTTAAAACAATAAATTTAAATATAAAAAAAAATTATCTTGAATCTTGGCTTGAATTTAGAAATATTATTTTATTTAAAATAAATATAGAATATATAAAATAAATATTATTATAGTTCCATAATTAAAAAAAGAAAGAAAAAATAAACATAAGAAAAAAAAAGTGAAAAAGAAAGAAATAAAGAAAAGAAACAAAATACTAACAAAAAAATGAAAGGAATAAAAAAGAAAAAAATAGTGTAAATCCTTGCTCATAAAGTAGGTCTACGAAGGTGAAATAACGAAATCCTTGCCCATAAGGCAAGTCTGCGTAAAATAATGGGTCCTTATAGCTGAAGGGAAATTTTTTCCAAAAATATATTCTTAAAGGAATGAATGGTATTTTTTGCAAAGTCACCCTTATTAGGGGCATTTTATCAAGACCATCTCCTTTTAGGGGTATTTGTGAATATAACCCGAGGTAGAAATACTGTTTCCTAGGAACCCCCGTCTCAAAAACCTGTAAGCAGAATAATTAGATATAAAAAAAGGGAAAGGAAAAGAAAAGGAACCAGGAAGACCAACTAATAAATAAGAAGTACATGGTAGTGTGTAAAACGATAAAAAATCAACAAAAAAATCAAAAAAATCAACATATATATGACGAATAATGACACCCCAGGATATAAAAATGCGACTAATCCTACTACCCTATTATACCCCAAAATCAGACATCAGCCTAATCCTACTAACCTATTAGTCTGCTACTCTAATCCGCGACCTTCACTCCTTTCTATCTAGGGTCATGTCCTCGGTGAGATCAAGTCTCACCAAATCTTGTTTGATTACCTCCCCCCAATACTTCTTTGGTCTACCTCTACTCTTTCGTGTAACTCCGAGATCCAACCTCTCGCACCTCCTAACAGGAGCATCGGTACTTCTTCTCTGCACATGTCCAAATCATCGCAGTCTCACTTCCCTCATCTTATCAACCACAGGGGCCACCTCTAGCTTCTCCCAAATGGTCTCATTTCTAATCTTATCCCTTTTAGTATGACCACACATCCATCGCAACATCCTCATCTCTGTAACTTAGATCTTCTGAACATGTTAGTTTTTGATCGACCAACACTCCACTCCATACAACAAAGATGGTCTAACTACCATTCTGTAAAATTTACCTTTTAGTTTAGGTGGTATATTATTATCGCATAGTACTCCAGAGGCAAGCCTCCATTTAGTCCATGCTTCCCCAATACAATGTGTGATATCATCGTCGATATCGTCACTACTCTAGATAATGGACCCAAGATATTTAAAGTTCTCTCTTGGGAATAAGTTGAGTGACAAGCCTCACATCAATGTTTGTTTCATCCCTCGTAACACTGAATTTGCACTCCAAGTATTCTGTTTTGGTCCTGCTCAATTTGAACCCTTTAAATTACAGAGCGTGTCTCCAAATCTCTAAGTTATCATTAACTTTAGTCTGAATCTCATCAATTAGTATTATATCATCTGCAAATAGCATACACCATGGAACCTCCTCTTGAATAGACCGCGTTAGCTCATTCATCACCAAGGCAAACAAATAAGGGCTCAACACAAATCCCTGATGAAGTCCTATCTCAACAGAAAAATACTCTGAGTTTTCTCCCTCCGTTCTTACCCGAGTTTTGGCTCCGTCATACATGTCCTTTATCGTACAGGTTTCAATTTGTCTTTTTTTTAGTTTTAACAAAAAAATTATAAAATATTAAAAATATGTATTTTGTAGAATATTGCCAAATTTAAGCACCACAGAAAAAAGACAAATTTTACGATTTTAAAAGTTACAGTTTCAAATAATGAATAATCTTTATTTAAATTTTGAAAAAAAACACAACTTAAAAGTCCCATTACACTTCCACTTCAAAAAAGTTAAAAACTTTTCAGATTAAAATTAATTATTTAATTAAAGTGGTTGGAGTGTACGGAGGAGGATGGAAAGCGTAGACTTAAGGAGATCTATTAGACGACAAAGACAGAAGCAAAAATGACAGTGACGAGTGCTAAGACAACAACGTTTGAGCGCCTGTATATGGAGTTAGCTGATAAAGGCGGGGATAAGAGATTGTATAGGTTCACTAAAGAGAGAAAGGAAAGCTCACGACTTAGACCAAGTGAAGTGCATCAAGGATGAGAAGGGTGAGGTGTTAATAGATGAGACTTCCATTAAGCTAAGGTGGCAAACCTACTTTCATAAACTCTTAAACGAAAAAAGAGATAGAGATATTGAGCTGGGTGAGTTGGCACACTTTGATAGTCAAAGAGATTTTAGTTATTGCAAGCAGTTCAAAGTTGAGGAGGTTAGACATGCTATTAGTAGGATGAAGAGAGGGGGGACAATCGGACCTGATGAAATTCCGATAGATCTTTGGAAGAATATGGTCAAGGATGGTATAAAATGGTTGACTAGATTGTTCAATGTTATTCTGAAGACTACCAAGATGCCTGATGAATGGAGGAGGAGTATAATGGTTCCATTGTACAAGAATAAGGGTGATATTCAAAACTTTAACAATTACAGGGGTATCAAGTTGTTAAGTCACACTATGAAGGTCTGGAAAAGAGTGATGAAGATGAGGGTGAGAAAAGAAGTGTCTATTTTAGAGAATCAGTTCAGATCAGGATGGTCGACTATTGAAGAAATTCATCTTATTAGGAGATTAGTGGAGAAATACAGGGAAAGAAAGAAGGACTTTCATATGGTGTTCATTGATCTTTAGAAGGCCTATGACAAAGTTTCGAGGGATGTCCTATAGAGGTGTCTAGAGGTGAAAGATGTTCCAATGGTGTATATTAGGGTGATAAAGGACATGTACGACAAAGTCCAAACTCGGATAAAATGGTGGGAGGAGACTCTGAGTATTTTCCTATTGAGATAGGACTTTATCAAGGATCTGCATTGAGCCCTTTTCTGTTTGCCTTGGTGATGGATGAACTGACACAGTCTATTCAGGATGAGGCTTCATGGTGTATGTTATTTGCGGATGACATAACACTGATTGATGAGACTCGGGCTAAAGTCGTTAATGATAGATTGGAGGTTTAGAGACATGCTTTGGAATCCAAAGGGTTCAAACTGAGCAGGACCAAGATAGAATACTGGGAGTGTAAATTCAGTTTTGTGAGGGATGAAGCAGACATTGATGTGAAGTTTGATACTCAACCTATTCCCAAGAGAGAAAACTTTAAATATCTTGGATCCATCATCCAGAGTAGTGGTGATATCGACGATGATGTCACACATCATATTGGAGCAACATGGATGAAATGGAGGCTGACTTCTAGAGTATTGTGTAATAAGAAGATACCACCTAAACTTAAAGGTGAGTTTTATAGAATGGTGGTGAGACCGTTCTTGTTGTATGGGATGAAGTATTGGCCTATCAAAAACTCACATGTTCATAAGATGCAGGTCGTAGAGATAACGATGTTTAAATAGATATGTGGACATATCAGGAGTGATAAGATTAGGAATGAGACCATTCGGGAGAAGTTAGAGGTGGCCCGTATGGCTGACCGAATAAGGGAAACGAGACTATGATAGTTTGGACATGTGCAGAGAAAAAATATTGATGCTCCTGTGAGGAGGTACAAGAGGTTGGATTTAGAGGTTACATGGAGGAGTAGAGGTAGACCAAAGAAGTATTGTGGGAGGTGATCAGACAAGATATGGTGAAACTTGATCTCACCGAGGACATGACCTTTGATAGAAAGAAGTGGAGGTCGCGTATTAGAGTAGCAGGCTAATAGGTTAGTAAGATTAGGTAGATGTCTGACCTTAGGGTATAGTAGGGTAGTAGGATTAGTCGTGTCTAAATATCTTATGTTATCATTATTCGTCTTATATATATTAATTTTATCGTATTTACATACTATCATGTGTTTTTCGTTATTAGTCATTCTTCATTTTTCTTTTCCTTTCCTTTTCCCTTTTTCTCCATATCTAGTTTATTCTGCTTATGGGTTTTGAGACAAGGGCTCCCATGAAACAACCTCTCTACCTCTGTGAGGTAGTGATAAGGTCTACGTATATTTCACTCTCCTCATACTCCACTTATGTGATTCCATTGAGTATGTTATTGTTTGTTTAAATTTGAAAATCTATTTAAAAGATAAGGACGTTTTTTTTAAATTTTTTTTGGAAAAAAAGACTAATAAGATAAAATAAAAAAAGGAACCAAAAAAATAAATAATTATAACTATGTGGCTGAAACTTCTCAATGCACGATGTTGTCTTTTACTCTTTTCAAAGAGAGTATATATTGAATGAACAAAATAAATTTAAAATCCAAAAAATGCAAACACAAAAATAAAAATGTTTTTTCTTATAAAAAAAAGAAAAAAAGGAAACTGTAAATATGGTTATGCTCAAACATGGTTATCTATTTGTATTTATCTTAATTCTTTATGAAATAACACTTTTTCTCATTTGATATATTAAATTAGTGTCAAGCAATGATAATGAGCACATTAACATTTATATAGCATCACTAATTAAAACTTTATTCAATGTATAATTTTTTAAAGATTTAATTTTAAGGAAGTTTTTGTTTGTTTGTTTGTTTTTTAAATTTCTGGCCAGAGGCCCATTTTATTCAAATTAACCCGAAATTACATTGTGTTCTGGAGGCCCAACCCTCCAGATATGTAATAAATGTGTTCCAGCACTCCACTGATCTTTCCACTTCCCCATTCTGGTATTTCCTTTCCCAATGTCTCTTTTCTCTCGAAATGGCAGTCCTCTTTCCTCCGTCTTGTTTCTCCTTTGCTTTTTCCTCTGGTTTTGCATCATACTATTGTAAGTATTCTATTTTCCTTCTATAATCTCTTTATTTTTGCTAACCATCGTCTCTTTCCTCCAGTGAAGTTTGTGATGCTCCTCCATGGCCATCTTCCACGCATCGTCCGGAGTTGAAGGTGTATATCCTCGTACAAATCGATGTGTAAGACTCTTTCTTCCATAGATTGTTTTCCTTTGTTTGTACTTTCTAACCTTCCTCTTTATTTCAAGAAATGGAGCTTTGCTTTCCGACTCTTTGATTTGCATGTACCTGTGACCCAGATTTCTTGTTGAATCTTAGGTGTTTCCCAGCTTTTTTACTGATGCCGCAGTGCTTCTACAGCGATCTTTTGCTCCAATATGCTCTAGCCGTTGAAATATGCTATGGATTCTTATAAATATTAACTCCCCTGCATATCCCTGGTCTGTAAATGTCATCTTTCTTTTTGTAAATGCATCCTTCTTTAATTGGCAATCTCCCTGTGACTGTAGTTGTTTATTGGTCTGGTTTTAATCCTAATGTAAGGAGTCTCTTGTTTGTCCATGTTTAATATTTTCCTTCTTTTGCTTGATAGCTGCATGAATTGTCTTACTTGCTGGAAGTTTTTTTCCTCTATTGCCTCTTTTGCGATATTGTCTGCTAGTTGATTTGCTTCCCTGAACACATGTATGATGTTAAATGTAGCTTGTGTAGTTAATCGTTGAATTTCTTCCACTATTTCTACCACTTCCCACGCGCATCTACATTCCCTCAGAATCATAGCCCTTACTATCCTCGAATCTGTCTGAATCTCCACTTCTTGCTGACCATTACTTAGGCAGTGTTTTACAGCCTGTAGGATGGCCATTGCTTCAGCCTTGGTATTAGTACTGATCCCGATGTATTTTCCTTCTGCATGTATCAAATTCCCATTCCCATCTCTTATGCAGAAGGCATATGCACTCTCTCCCGGATTACCTTTGCTAGCCCCATCTGTGTTGCATACTACCCATCCCCTATTAGATGACTTCCATTTTACCATATAATAGTGCAATCTTGGTCTATATCTTTCCAGTCTTTCAAACATGTCCACCCACTCCTCTGGTACTATCATCCAAGGATATTTTCCTTTGATTATTAGTTGGATTGATTTCTGGCATTTATTGATCAGTTGGTCATATGATACTTCCTTTCCATGCCTCCTCGCATTTCTCCTCTTCCATAGCTCCCAAATTATCACAGCTGGGATACACCATGCTATATGATTAGTCTTTGTATTTGAGTCCAAATTCCACTATGAGAGTATTACTTGACTTAGTTGTTTTCCTTGAATATTTATACCTGCACAAGAAGCACACAATTTCCATAGCTTTTGGCCTACAGAAGAGGTTAGGAATAAATGTTCCACTGTTTCCTCTACTTTGTCTTCACAGCAGTAGCATCTGGAAACTATACTAATTTTCATCTTTTTTAGGATATCATCAGTAGGAATCCTCCCTTTTAATAATTTCCATAAGAAGAAGGAAATTTTAAAAGGTACTTCCTTACCCCAAAGCTTAGATCTCCGGTCCCTCCTATCCTTCTTTCTTCTCATAATGTTATAAGCATCTTTAACCGTGAAAACTCCTGATGTATTCCCCATCCACCAAGGTGTATCTCTATTATTTTCCAGTTTTGGCTTGATATTCTCCATTATGTGATTAACCATATCTTCTGAAACCAATTCCAACAGTATTTCCTTTTTCCACCCTTCTCCAGTAGTAACACCTCTCACCTCTAGGTCTTCATCTATTACTTCCTGGTTCTCAATAAAATAAAGAGCACCCATTTTTGTCCAGTTGTCAAACCAGAAGCTTGAGTTCCCATCTTTAATCTGCCACCATATATCATGTTCTATTTCATCTCTGACTCTCATTATATGATTCCATACTTGTGAAGCTCCCATACTTGAAACTACAGTAGGGTGGAGCTTCTTACAATACTTATTCCACATAAACTCTGGCCAAAGTGAATTTGTGAGCACTCTGAAGTTCCACCACAGTTTGGCAAACATGACTTTGTTTATGTCCTCCATGGATCTCAATCCCTACCCCCCTTCCTCTTTAGGATAGCACAGGTCTGACCATTTCACCCAATGCCTGCCCCTAACATCCCCACTTCCTCCCCAAAAAAATCTGGCAAATAATTTTTCCACTTGCTCAAAGACTTTCTTTGGAGGGTTTGTTATCGATAATAGGTATACCGAAATGGATTGTAGGATATGTTTAATGAGGGTAGCCTTGCCTCCTGCAGATAATAATCTATTATGCCATGATCCCACTCTCTTAGCAATTTTCTTCAGAAAACCTTCATAGTAGCTAGCTTTTCCTCTTCCATAATACACAGGGCACCCCAAGTATATAAAGGGGAAATTGCCTTGTCGAATCCCTGTTAACCTTCTCAATCTAATAGCAAAATATATATGAGTGCTATCGTGAAGATAAAACTGGCTTTTATCCATATTAACCTTCTGTCCCGAGACCTTCTCATACTCCCTTATTATTTTCATCATACTAATGACAGAATTTTTCTCCCCAGACCCAAACAAAATGGTATCATCTGCATATGACAGATCATTGATCTTCGGGCTCCATTTGGGGAGTCCATATCCTTTATAATCATTTTGGCTATGTAGGGAATTTAATCCCCTTGATAACACTTCTGCTGCAATGATGAATACAGTAGGGGATAGTGGATCCCCTTGTTTTAGCCCTCTAGATGATTGGAAGAAGCCAAATGTTTTCCCATTCACCATTACAGAATACCAGTTATTGGATAATATCCTCCATACCATATCTATCAATCCTTCTGCAAAACCGAATTTCCTCAACACCTTGGTCAAGAATATCCAAGATACCCTATCATAGGCTTTCTCCATGTCCAGTTTAACCACTACATTAATATTCTTATTCCTCCTGTTAATGTCTCAAATTATTTCTTGTGCCAGTGACGAAAGCAGTATAGCGATAGTCAATCTATTCCATAGGGAATCGATTATTCCCCGTGTCGTATTCTCGAGGATTGGCTCGAAGGAAAATATTCTACTAAAATATAGCTAGGCAAAGTTTATTAATTGGTATCGGAAGTTACCTAAATTCGAAATTATATGGGATATGGTGAACTAGTATAACAACCATTATAAAATAAGGATTATGAATTGATTTCAGGTCGTGACTATTTTAAGAGTAATTTTACTATCCAATCTATTTAATTAATTTATCATATTGCCCTAGTAATCATCCGACCAAGATTGATTTATTAAGTTAATCCTATCCCTAGGTTTAATAACATGCATCAATGTAGCAGATTAAAACTATTATTTATATCGCCAAATACAAATTATAGTCCTTCAGTAATTAATTAATATTTTCAATTTCATTAATTCATTTGTCTACAATTGAAAGCAACTAGTGTTTAAAATAGATAATTAAATAGAATGGAATAGTAATATTCTCCTACATATTCACGACCCTAAACAATTCATAACCCTAAATAAATTAAGTAGACATGCTAACAAATAAACTAAAATAAAAAATGGAATAATAATTAA
>JBCEWC010015286.1:0-13826 GCA_038996855.1 Solanum aculeatissimum
ATAGAATCTATATATACTAGTCTACAATCAATAGAATACATCGTTCATTTTTTCTGTTGCAGTCTTATACTTTACATATGTAAGTTAAATTCATATAAGAATAACGCAGAGATCTTTTAAGCTCCTTGACTAATAGTATTCCTATCTTTTTCCTTGTTTCCTTGTCTAAAGTTGTGGTGCACCAATGGTAATGACCGGAGCATATTTGATCTTATGGTATAACTAAAGACAAACTTAGCTCTAGACAAAAGTAAAGAAGGTATTTTTCCCTCCTTTTCCATTTAAATTCTAAGTTAATCGAGAGTAGTTTTCCATCTTTTAGTTCCATTCATTCGTTTAGTAGATGTCCATTTTTTTAAAAATAAAATAAAATTTTAAATTTTTTTTACCAAACACTGAGTGGATCTATTTGACTTTATTACGCCTCTTTTCACACAAAATCTCACAATAATTAAAAAGAATATATTAAAAAAAACGACTCTGCTGGGGATCGAACCCAGAATCTCTGGTTCCGTAGACCAGCGCCTTATCCATTGGGCCACAGAGTCTTACGCACAACTTAATCTTTAAGGTTTTGGCTAATATATGTATTTTTCTGCTTGTCCTTTTAACACGTTTTTTTTAAATATGAAAACAAAAGAAAGTTGTCTACTCATACTCTACTCTCCAGGATCTTCTTGTTCATGCTCTTGCTATATTTTAGTTCTGTAGAAAGAAGAAAGAAAAATTCAGTTGAAGTTACCACATGAAGAAGACAAAAAAGTTAAATATTAAAACGAAGAACAAATCAAATTAGCAATTGAGAAGGGTGTTGACAAATATACAAGAACAACGAGGTTGAAAAATGTTGAAGAAGAAGAGAGTTCAGGAATTTAAAAATCATTTGAAAAATTAACAATAAAAAAATCATCTGATGAAAATTTAAGGCCAAACAGTATGTGTATGTAGGGTGTCAAACGGGCGGGTTGAGTTGAAATTGAGAGTGTTAAAATGGGTTGAAATAGAAATTGGGTTGAGTTATAACCTGCCCAAATTTACTTTGGGCTCAAATGGGCTAAAATTTGGGTTGGGTCATGACCCGCTCAATCTCAATAATTCTAACTAATTATATTTATTTTTTATAACCACAATTTGAATTTCAACTCAAAAAATAAAAATAAAAAGTTAGAAATTGATAGATAAATGATGGAAAATATAAAATAGATAGAAAACATACATTATATCAATGTAAGTAAAGAACTTTAGAATGGGTTGAAATTGGAGATTCAATTGGGCTCAATTGAAGTTCTTTTGATATGGGTTGAAGTTTGAACGGATTGAGATTGAACCCAATCAAAATTATCTTAAGTCCAACCTATACAAGTTTGGGCGGGTTATCTATATTTGAGCTTATTTTGACATCCTTACGTGTATGCATATCTCATTTTGTTCTTGTAATTGTCCTATTTAAATAGTGGTAGCAATTGGACGAGTTAGATTAAATTTGAGTAGGTCGGATTAAATTTGAACAGGATCAAATAACAAGCAAATGAAGATTCAATTCAATTCAAATTTGCATAATTCAAAATAAATTAGGTCAAAATGGGTTGGATAATGAATTATAAAACAAACTATGACCCAACCCAATCAATTTTTTACTTATTTTATTTGTTCTTGTACAATATTTTAGAATCTAATAAAATTATATTTTTTCTTTATTATAACCATACATAACATATAAAATTTTAAAATATTTTGAACAAAATTTTCTCGAATCAATTAGGGTTGCATTCAACACAATTTTTAGTGAGTTGAGATGAGTTACATCGGGCTAACAAATGAACCCACCCAAACTTAAACGGGTCGGACAAAATGAGTTTAATTTCCCAACCCCCACTTATAAACAACACACACGTTCTACGCGCAGACCTTCGTTATTCTTGGCTTTATTTCTCATCTCCCTGTAAAAACTTCAACTGAGATGATTAACAAGAAGACGATGTGTAAATTTTTGTCTACAATATTTACAATTAACTGTGTCAACTTGGAACCCATAGCGTCTAAACTTTGAGTTGACAATAGTATGCAGATGGCATGTCCAAGTCAGTTGTGATTAGGAACAAGTTAAAGAGTTATATCAGAGGGACAAAGGAAACCAACTTATTGAAAAGAAACAGCAACATGGATCCTCCTTTCTGCTACGATTAAGATGAACATACACAAGTCACTGTTTTTTATCACATATAAACTAGACCATCAAGTCAAGCAAAGCCAACCTACATCCTTTTGCTTCAGTTGCAGTTCGTCGGTGTTTCTACAAAGAAAGACAAGTATCAAAACTAAGTGCTGACAAATTGGAGTTGATAGCCTCGGGTGTATACACAGTTCAGAGTATGTTTCATGGTTACTGATGGATCATTTCTTGCGGGACAAAGCTGCTACAATTCCACCAGCCAGGAGTCCAACAGCAGTAACGGCAGTAGCAGCAATGCCAATGCCAATTACTCCATCTGCTTCGACAATGCAATGTACATAATTCAAAACTTCTTTCTTTGACTGGAAATAGAATATGATAACTAACTGAAGATAAAGATTCAGCTTATACCTTTTGTAATTTTATCTTCAATAGTTTTCCTGAGGGTCAAGGCCTGTCTCCACTCCGGTTCAATCTACAGATTCAAACAGCTACTAGTTAAGGCAGAATGTGTAAGAACAGACTTGGAAAGAACTTGAAAGATACTCAGCTAATTCAGAACTAATAAAATCAGAATTGCATGACACATCAAAGTTCCAGTATGCAATTTTTGAATTTCATAAATCAAGCTGCAGAAAGATAAATTGTTCAAGATAAAGTAGTGGAACAAACCTCACAGCACAGAGATAAATATCTCAAATTTTAAGTCAAAGTGAAGTGGTGAATAAAATATACTAGCAAAGATCAAACCTCCAAACAACGCTCAACAAGCTGCCTGCTTCTTGCATAGTCCCCACTTCTGTAGTAGCCAACTGCCAGAAGATAAATCTTTTCCCTCATTTGCACGGGACTATTACTGCCACCCAGAGAAGCTGCATATGACAAAATAAGACAGAACTCTTACTAAGGAAGGAAACTAGCATAAGAGGAGTGACAACAGTAAATTGCAAAGCAAAAGGCAAAGGCAGAAGGGGGAAGAGGAGTCGAAAGGTAAAATGCATAAGAGCTAGGGAATGGACAAACATATAAAACAAAGTGTTAATCAAAGTCTTCAAGAAACTCCACAATAAGCACATGGTATGGAAAAGGTAAAATAAATAAGATCTAGGGGTTGAACAAACATATAAGTTGAAGTGCTTATCAAAGTCTTCAGGAAACTCAAGAATCCCCAAGCACGGGGTATGGAAAGGGCGGCATGGATCCAAAAAATAAAAAAGAAGGATTCTAATGATCTCACCTTCAAGCATAGCTATTCCACGTTGTACATCTTCTGGCCGTCTCGAGTGAACAAGAGCCCATGATAGACGCATGATGCATTCAATTTTCAGTTCATCAGAGGAACCTTTTCCCGCCTCAGCAACTTCACGTTCACAACCCTGTACATAGATTGCTCTTGTGAGAGACTCAGATACCGTCAGTATTACCTTCAGGTATAGCTAGTAAATGCACATGGAACCACAAATCCATAACAAATTACAGTTTTTTTTTTTGATAAAGTATCCATTACAAATTACACACTATTCTCTTAAACAAAGGCAGCCTCTTTCAGCAAGATATTGAGAGATTCATTTTCAAACTTTCTCAAGGAAATGTTAACCAAAAATATTCCAAATAATAGTTGACACCAATTCTGCTATTCTTTGCTATCCTTCAAACATCACTATCCCTCTTGTCTCTGTCGTAATAATCAGCGTCACTCTCCCTCTTGCTAGAACGGTTTTGCTTTGAACAAAGAAGATGAATCATGACAATCATCCCAACACTGATTCAAGATTATCCAGGGAGCCAAGTGAACAGACGCATCTACATACCCTGTGTAATCCCACAAAGTGGGGTCTCAGAGGTGATGCACGCATCTAAACTTTTTATGCCCATTGACCTGAGTGGAATGGTTTGTTGGCAAACTGGGTATCAGATATTGCGTCTTGTTTGTGCTTGGGGATCACGCGAGAGTAACATCTGAACTCTAAATAGTCACTAAAAATAGAAGAGTCTTCCAACAAAGCAAAAAGCAACACCAATCTGATAAACCTTTTACAAATAGGTTTACAGGTGAAGAAGCTGGAGCCACTGCTCACTTTAACCTTAATTCCTAGAAGTTTTTCATCTCTCAGGTAGTTGTGTCTCTCCAACACATATGTCTCTTTCTTGATTAAAGCTACTGATTTCTATTACTTATAGGATCGAGATCACAAGTAATGTATGTAATTTCGTTGGCCATAACATAAATCTCTTTCTTGATTAAAGTTTGTTTTCATCCAATATGCAAGACATCGGAAACCAACTACTGAAATGCCACTTAAAAATGCTTCTTCCAAAATCTTGAACTGAAACAGGTTCTTTTTTTTTTTTTCCAAATCTCCTCCTTATCCAAATTTCTACATCCAAACCAGCCCTAACCATTTTTATCTCCAAACCCCACATGTCCATCAGCTATGGTAATCCTTCAGCATGCGCTGAAACAAAGTTATTCCAAAATTTTCCATAAAATCTTCTGGGTTAGTTCTTTTTCCATCTTAACTTCAAAGTAAAGATAAACACCAAATACACAAGATTTCAAATAAACAAAGAATTAAACAGAAAAATTCACTGAAACCCCACAAAGCTTGATCTCAAACACGAAGAGTTCTTCGTCTATATCCAAGCTACAGTTGCCGAAATCAAATTGCAAAAGAAAAAAAGAAAGATCAATAGGGTACTTACAGTGACGATATCGGAATCGCACCAAGGAATGTGATCTCCTCCGGTGAAAAAGTTTCCGACCGACTCGAAGAAACTTCCGATCTTGGCATCCATTGATTTCACTCTGGACGATTCAAGGTGTACGTTGTGCTGCTGGTATTGTACGCAAACAAGAGGTGCTGAGTGGGGTTTAAGAACCAAGTGTAATAAGCAAACAAATATAGGTTTGGAGGCAAGTGTCGATGCTTTTTTGAAACACAAGACTTTAGGGGCTCATTTAATAGGTTGACTAGAGTTACACAAGTATTAATGTTTATTAAAGTTTGCAAAATATTTCAAGTTGTTTGAAATTTTTTTAAAAAAATATTTTGATTTGAATGCAAATTTTAATAAAAAGAAAATATTCTTTTTATATAGTAATATTTCAGAGTATAAATTGAAGTTGTGAAAGATACATTGGTCAAAGTTGTTTTAGAAAGATTTTTTAAAAATAATTATATTTGTTGTGATTTTCTTGTTGCGCTATCTATTGTTTATGTGTATATAGTGTTAGTTTAGGACTGCTTTGAGTTCACTCATTTTAGTGTTGAATTTTCTTTGCAATTGCATTTTCTGGATTTGTAAATAAAATAAAGAAGAAATTGAAACTAATAAAGCTAGATGAAAATTTTGCTAAGAATGAAAATTTTTATTTTATTTTTTGAATTGTAGATGGAAAGCTCTTCAACATCGATCAATGGGGATTTTGGAAAAGATGTGAAATGATTTTTCTAATAAAAATGAAAATTTAAAATTAGCAGTGGCCTGCATCACTTTTACACTGATTTGGAGGTGTATTTTTACTCCTCCACGTGCCTATTTGATAACACAATTGTTGTCAAAATGAGTCAAAATTATTTATTTATTGTGATTTGAAATGGTCCCATGGGGTAATAGCCCCCCGTCAAACTTTAAGTATTTTTTTGTAAATTTGGATGAACTTCAGTTGTCATTATATCTTTTTCTGCATCAGCTACATAATATCTGTAAAAATTTTGTCACTGGCGAATCATAATCTCTGGTGCTATTGACCTTTCGGAAAGGCTGACTTGAACACAAAGTCAATCTTTGAGAGGTTAGTGGATAGTTGTAATCAGTTTGTCCTTCTTCGGAGAAATCGGGGAGCGAGCTTAAGGCTAAGGCCCCTCCGCACATCAGAAATCCTTGCTTACGATCTGGAGAGAAGGATCTTTTCCAAGAAAGACCTATTGCCCTTATTACTCCAAGAGATTCAAAGCAACTTTAAATAGAAAGTTTATGGATGTTCTATTTTGATCGCGCTATTTAAGTAATATTTATCTTATGATTTTTCTCTTATAAATATTCAATATTAAATAACTTTCAGGAGGATAAATAATATATATATATATATATATGACTCACATATTTGAAATTTCATCTCAGTTTTACATATGTATGCATGACTGAAGAGTAAGTTTGAGAAAAAAATGAAAGGATGTTAAATGATTTTGTTAGATGTATGTTTTTGATAAATTGATGAATGTGTCTTATTCTTTATGATATGTATGAAATTTATGTTGTAAATTTGTCTTTATTAGTATATATTTCAATGTAAAATCATGTGCTGAATTATTAAAATTTGAAGAATTATTAAAAGGGCTCGAAGTCGTCAAAGGTTGTGTCTGGATTTTCAAAGGAAAAATTATGAACTTCATGTCGATAATTGGGTACATGTAAAGGCTCACCCATAAGGTATGTTATGCATTTTGGCAAAAGGACTAAATTGAGTCCCCGGTATGTAGGCCCTTATGAGATCATAGAGCATATTGGTAATGTGACTTATAGGTTGGATTTTTCATTGATATGAATTTCGTTCACCTGGTGTTCTATGTGTCCATGTTGAGGAAGTTAGTTCGTGATCCAAGTACCATTGTGCCTTTGGAAGGTGTTGAGGTTGAGGAAAACTTGACTTATGAAGAGGCCTCGGTTGAAATCTTGGATAGACAAGTGAAGAGACTTCGTAACAAGAATATTGCTTTGGTTTAAGTGCTTTGGAGGAATCAACATGTTGAGTGCTACATGGAAAGTAGAATCAAGTATGATGCGATGACACCCTTATCTTTTCCAATATATTCAAGCCTAAGATCATGGGTTCTTCTCGGTCAAAGGGTCTAAATTCTCTCATTTCCATGTGCTCATGTCATAACATGCATGCATGCTCATGAACTAGTTTTAAATGATGTTTTGGTGGAGTTTTAAAGGATTTCATGACTTCGATGATAAAAATGGCATTATGTACTCATGTGGGTAGTTCATGTTTGATTTGATCTATTCAAGCAAGTCCATTTCTCATTTGGGGACGAATGTCCTAAGGGGGTGAGAATATAATACCCCATAAGTCATAAGAATGGATCAAGGCTATAAATTTTATTTTCATGAGACGTTTTACAAGTATTTGAACTTCATAAGGGTGAAACAAGGGTGTATGTAGATTTTCCAAGGATGTTTGGCCAAAGATACCTTCCAAGGATCCCTCCACGAGTGGTGGAAGACACTATGGGCCGTGAAAGGGCTCGTGGAGGATGCCTTGGCCTGAAAGAAGTGGCTGCCCAGTTAGGTGCACACCATAGTCCATGGTGCACATCACTCCTCGTCAAGGGCTTTGTGGTGAGACCTTTTGCCTTGTACTAGTACCCCTTGCACTCCATGGAAGGCACCACGAGTCGTGGAGGACTTCACGGGTTGTGAAGTATGCTGTGGAGGTGCACTAGGTAATTTTTGCTAAGTCATTTTTGAGTTCCTAATTAGGTACAACGTGTAAGGACTCCATTGTACTCCAAATTCAGTTCCTAAGATATTCATATCACCCTATACACTCCATAATACTTAGCCTTTCATTCACTTGTTCAAAACGCTTTCTAAATTCTCTTTTTAAGCTCTAGTCAAAGGATCTCCGTGGAACCTTCAAGATCAAGCTAAATCAACTTTCAAACCTTTAATACAAGCTTAGGTATGTGGTTTATTGTCATTATGGAGCTCTTACATCAAGCCAAGTCCAAAGAAATTACATTGGCAAAGTTTTTTATATGAATCGGTATAAAGGTCAACTTCAAATGGTCATATCTCCTTGCAAAAAATTAATCAGGTGGCCTGTGACCTATCAAATTAAAGAACTTTGAATTATCTTTACAACGCATCTGATTTCACTTGATTATGAGTTTCAAGCAAGACTTTATGCCCATTGTTGTTAAACATATCAGTGCAAGTTCACTTTCACAGGAGGCTTCATAGACCGTAAAAAGGTTCACAGCCAGTGAAGCCATCTGTGGTGCTTTCCGGTGTTACTTTGAAGGCTAATTTTATTAAGGTATTTTTTGTAATTTGGTCCATCCTCAAAGTCTTTTAAGACCTTTATGCCCCTCCCTCCCCCCCTCCCCATTTACACTCCGAAACAACTCACAACTCCTGTACTAGTTCTAACACTTCATTCAAGCTTTACACTTAGTTTATTTAATTAACTCCTAAGAATTTCTCTCCAAGTTACTCATTCAAAGGATTCAAGCTAGGGATTTTTGTGGGCTTCCAAGATTAAGTTTAATCCATCTTAATCTTCCTAAATTCTTCAAGGTATGTGTTCTTTCATTCATGATTACCTTCTAATCATGAAGCCTCAAAATTTATTTCTTCAATTTCATGACTTCTAAGTATGCTTTGCAAGTGAGTTTTGTGATTTAGATTCAATTTGGTGAAATTAAGTTATGAGTTGATTTTAATTGATGATTTTAACATAATTTAAGTCTTATTATGTCAATATACGTGGATTTTATGTGAATCGAATATGCATGTCCTTTTTTATGATGAATTTATGCATGGGTAATTTCAAGTGTGTTTCAATTATTGATTTCTTTATGGATTAAGTTTGACTTCATCTAATTATGATATATAAGTATGAATTTCAAGTACACATGCTATTCTCTCATTCCTTATGGCATAAGCATGCATGAATAAGGATTTTCATGAGATTTATGAAATGAGTTATTATTCAATTACGATTATAACTATGATTTCAAGGCAAGTATGACTATTACATGAAATATGACCACATAATGTCTATTATGTGGCTTTAAGCAATTTATGGGTGTGTATGCACCATCATGTTCAAGTATGAATGAGCTATTCTTATGCATGTAATTATGGATTTAAGTATGATTTGACTTTTAAGCCTAAGTATGTATGATTATGAAATGTGATTTGGCTCTTAAACCTAATTATGCATAATTATGATTTAAAAAGACCTATACTCCTATTTCAAGCATGTATATGTATTCCCGTGGGATGATGATATAGCATCAAATGTGATTGGAGGTGGGGGCTTGACCCAAGGGGTCCTTGTATAAAGTCTCCTTCTCATAACTATGTGCCAATATAAGCTCATGTTTATGTCCCTTTGTGAATGATTATGTTCATTTAAAATCCTCTCCGAAATGAGTGGTGTTCTTGTAAAGTGAGGATGCTTCTCCGAAATGGGTGGTGTTCCCGTAAGAAGGAGTATGGTCTACCTTTGGCAAGTAGATCACTCTTTCTCCGGTATAGAGTGAATATCAGGATTCTATTTAATAGCTCGCATGGTCTTATATGTCGGTTGAGGTCCCATTCCCATTATATTTATGTATTATGGCATTCATGCATCATGGATTTAAGGCATATTGTTATGTCATTCTTTCCTATATACTTCTTTCTATATAAATATGGGCCATTTTCATCTAACATTGAAATGCAGGTTATCATGTTAATATGCATTGCATGCCCGCTTACTTAGTACATTCCAACGTACTAACACATATGTTTTCCTACATGATCTAACCATGTAGGGACCAGAGACTTTCGTCATCCACCTCTTCACGACTATATTTGATTTGTGAAAGTTTATTTATGGTGAGTCCTTTGTTCCAAGGACAAGACCCACCTTCTATCTACCTATTCTATGTTATGACTATCTTATGTCTTTTATTTTGAGGGTGAGCCCAGGACATGTCTTGGCCCCCTCCTTTCTATGAATTAGGGAATTGTTGGACGTCATGAAGCTCTATGTTTGATGCTTATGAAGGCTATCTTTATGCCCTATCTTCTGTTGATGTTTCTGTGATGAGATGGTGAAATTCCTAAGTCCCTACTCCCACAGCTTGAGTCATATGATCCCGTCCCTTAGAATTGCTTGTTGATGAATGTGTGATGGTAAGTCTCATGTTCCCTATCCCCATAGCTTGAGTCTCGTGATTCCATCCCTTAGATTTATTCGATGTGATTGTGTGACAATGAGTCTCATGCCCACTTATCCCATAACTTGAGTCCTAAACCCCTATCCCTTAGTATCATGTTAATTGTGTTTGAATTGCGCTTTCAAACCGATGATGTGCGTATGAATGCTATGAGGCTTGTTTGGGGACTTTCGAGTTTCCATTCGCCATGTTACACCTAGGCCCTAGGCTTGGGTTATGACAAAAATATTTTTAGAATTGATGAATTAGGAGTGAATGAGTGAGTAACTAAGGGCTTGAAGTATTTAATAGGTGAAGATTTTAGTTAAAAAATTGTCCAGGTTCATTAGCTAATGAGTAGGAAAAAGTCCAACATGGCCCTACTTATAAACGGAAATCGGACAATAGTCGTCAGCGCAGTTCGTGATGCGAAGGAATTTTACCATAGGTCATTTTTTAGTGAATTGAATTTTTGTGAGATTTTGGCGTAATTTTGGCCAAGTTCAAATTTAGCCTATCTGAGAGCAAGTCTGTGACGCGGCTTTGTCGCGGACTCTTCTGAATAAGAAAATTTTTAGAAATTTTATTTTGCAATCTACTTGACCTAAAAATTCACCGATGCCATTTTTTTCAAAATTTTACCTTATATTATCATATTCCAATCTTCAAACACTCGGGGCATTACAACATGAGATACGGAATAATTTTGAAATTATATGGTCAAAACATCAAATTACAATAAAATTTAAAGTAAACTTAGTCATTTTGTAGGATGTCAATCTTAACCGACATTAAGACCATATGAGCTATAACATGGAATCCAATGTAACTCTCACATTGAGAAGAGAGAGACTACTTTATCAAGGTAGACTTAGTAAGCTTAAAGTAGACTTAGTAATTTTGTGGGATATCTTAGTCATTTTGTGGGATATCATCACATATTTTATGGTGTTTTTAATTCCAAGAATGAAATTAACTCATTCTAATATTTCATCTCAATATGGCTACTCAATATTTTTTCACATTATTTCTTTGATAACATATTATGGCCAAAACTCATTAAATCATATGCAAACAATAACATGTGATTTATTTCAAGATAAATATATGTACTTGTAATATTCTTTTTTAGAACTTTCTCAAATATGCAAAAAACAAAAATTCATGATATTTTTTTTAAAAATTTCGTGAAGCTCTACTATTTCTAGAATTAAATATCATTTTGTCATGAAAAGTAGGTTCACTTTATTCAAGAAGAAATTTAGGTAAAAAGATTTTTATCTTTCTCCGCTTGTATTTTAAATAGAAAAATTAAAACTTTACCGTCAATCTCTTCTCCTCTGTCTCTCGAAGAGATCTTGCGACATTGAATTGCAATGATATTGAGATATCTCCTATCTTGATATTCATACTTTTAAAATTTAACAAAAATTGAATCTCCTTAAAATTGTTGATATAATATACCACAAATACAATAAATTATAGTAAAAAATAAAATGATAAAAATGAATAAAAATATATTTAGGTTGAGACACAAATATCTAGCTCTCTTTAAGGAGACTCAAGTCCACTATGACACAATCTACACCAATTCAATAGTATATCTCACATGACTTATCTCCTTTAGAATACAATAATCGAACAATATCGTACGACTCAAACAACTTCGGAAAGTCCACAACTTTACAAAAAGAACACCCTCCTTCAAAATATAATTACCCTCTTTTGTATAATGATTTAGTTGAAGACTTATAATATTTTCTTTGTCTCAGTTGTCTGTTTCACTGCGCTAATCTCAATATAAACACAATATAATACTTCTTATCTTTTTTTCATTCTATATTTTCTTGTTCACAAAATAATGTAAGACAACATTATTTATAGGTAAGGAATTCTTACCCATGACGAAAAGAAAAATTATGGGTAATAAATTAGGTAAAGGTAAATGAATGGTCAAATATTACATAAGTTATAGAAATAAAGAAATAGAATAATGAGGAAATAGAAAACACACAATAATCAACATATCCACGGGTCCATATGGCCATATACTTTTAGATTTTTCTTAACATTTCCTTCAACTAGGCTTAAGCAAATTCATTTACTTATACATAATTTTACATCAAGATTAAAAGTAACCAATGTTAATTTTGGCTTATTAGGAACACAAGAAAGTTGTACTAATAAAGATGGAGAGGAAGTCTTGGTTCCACGATCATAGATATCGGTTTTTCTGGGTGTGTAGTCAATCCATAAATCTCCTTCATGCATATTTCATTTGGCTCTATATCTCTTGTTAATCTCCAATTGAATCCATGTAACAAGTTAGCCATTGTTGTCCCCACAAGCTTGATCCCAAGGCTATAACCAGGGCACCTCCTCCTTCCAGAACCAAATGGCAATAATGTGAAGTTTTTTCCATCTATGTCAATGTCATTTTTTAAGAATCTTTCTGGAATGAACTCTTCTGGCCTATCCCAATACATAGGATTTCGTCCTAAGGTCCATAAGTTTACAAATACCATTGTCCCTTTTGATATGTCATAACCAGCAACATTGCAGTCATCTGTGGAATAATGGGGAGGGAGTAATGTAGTTATTGGATGCAATCTAAATGTCTCTTTGATTATGGCGTCTATATAAGGTAACTTGGTTAAGTCCTCGTCTTCTACCCATCTTCCTTTTCCTATTGTTCTGTCAAGCTCTTGGTTTGCCTTCTCTATGATCTTTGGGTTCCTCATAAGTTCTTGAAATGCCCATTCAATGGTTGTTGCAGAAGTATCTGTTCCACCAGCCAGCAAATCCTGGAATAATTTTAAAATAAATTTTCAATAACATATACTAAGAATGACGTTCTTTCCTTTTTAATTTATTTAAAAGAAAAAAACCCTTTCATTTTTTATCACATTTTAATTTTAACTTTTCAAATGACATGTTTAAGATCATAAGATTAAAAGATATTTTTGTATATTTAACATAACTTAATCTTAGGATCACAAGATTAAAAAATCTTATTTATTTATTTAAATTTTATGCCAAATCAAATCAAGTTATTCTTTAAGAAGCGGAGCTGGTAATAAAAAAGTTCATATGCTGAAATTGAAAAAATAAAACTCCGGATTCACCCATAAATGGAAATACTAAATTACTCCTGCAATGCATATAGTTGTGGGTACAAACTCCTAAAAATTGGTCAATCCTTTTTCTACGTTTTTTTCTTTTAATTTATCTCAAAAGGATTATCACCTTAATATAATTAGAAATATTTTAACATTAAAATTCATCTTTTATCCTTAAAAAAATAATTTATAATCACATAAATATCTAAAAAATATTGATAAAATTACACTGAGAGACACTAAACTTAAAAAATTACAAAAAAATTAGCCCTCGTTGTATAGACATGTATAGTCGATGTATATTTGTGTATCATAATCTATATTTTGTGTATAGCCCATGTATAAGTAATATACATTGTATACAAGTGTATACTTTCTATAACTTTTGACAAACCATATTGTATAGTCATGTATAATTTCAGTGATTTTGAGCTATTTTTTTATGTAAATAAAACATGGACTACTTTTTTTATAAACATTTTACTTTTTTGTATATATATATGTAAGGGAAACTTACATAGATATATCATATTAAGAAAATATTTACCATTTATAGCAATAATAATTTATTTTCACTGAACACTTCTAATACAT
>JBCEWC010015287.1:0-13824 GCA_038996855.1 Solanum aculeatissimum
TGATATCTATAAATAGGGTCTCAATGTAATAATGTAGACACAATTCAATAATATTCTTCTCCTATATTTCTCACAACGGACATTTCCATCAGTTTAACAGAGAAGCGTTTATCAGCAACATTTTACCAAACATATCAACAACTTATTCAGTTTTAGCAATTCTATTCAAACACGTAATTGTTTATTCATAGATTTAGCCGAAACACTAGGAAGTGCTTTTCAACAGTAAGTTGCTTAAAAAACTACTTAGATTAAGCTAAACCAAATAAACTCCAAGTAAATAATCCTCCTTCTAACAACTTAAGCGTTTAGATGAGATGGTCACACAATTCAATATTTTTTAAAAATTCCTTTTGTGATGGTTTTTTGTAAAGATAATGGGTAGTATAAATTCATGATTATACAAATGTTGGAAACCATTTGGTGATTTAGTAAAATGACTTCGAATTATTAATAAAATACATTTGGACATTTACTTGGGGGTTTATTAAGGAAAAATTCAAACACGTAATGCAAGATAAAGTAAATATTTTGACAGAGATTTCAGTTAGTGGGATTTTATTGTCAAAAATGTCATAGGAATAGATCATGACCTTAAATTTGTCAAACAATTTTATGAGGATACCTTCAATAAAAATACCACCAGGTATAATTCAACTTCCAATTATTGTGCAAGTCAGCTTTGGACTATAACTTGGATTTTAAGAACACTATTTTAGCACTTCCAAATATAGAAAATAAGCGAATAATAATTTTCATTAACGACAGTTTTAAGTATACGAGCTTTATAACCAGACATAAGTGGGATCTGCTTTCACCTAGTGCATAATTGCAATTAAAAGTAGGTGTTAACTACAACGATTGAGCCTTTGCCTCTCCCAAAGCTGCATGAGTTCATACTGTAGCTAAAATAGTGTCAATGTTCTATGCTGTTAAGTACTAAGCATCCTCACTGTTCTGATACACTTTTACCTCACAATGCTACACATATCAATAACAGGAGTATAGACAACCATCCAGCAGATATTGTCTCATTAGAATCATGCTTCCAACTCTACCAAACAATTGATGGCTTAAACTATTCAAGGTTGATTGCAGCAGTATCAGTTACAAATATAAAATATGCTGTTGTTCCTGCGATTTTGAGAAAGGAATTCATGGTTTATTTGCTCTTCTGTTTGTCCTTTATGTTCTTTCTTCTCATTTTCTGCTTTAGATTCTGACCTTGTCCAAATGCTAATTAGTAAAACCCACATAGAATTGAGTATAATTAAGTATGAGATAAGAGCAGAACAATGCATATGTTATTGCCGAGGTTTTGGTTCATAGTGCTAACCGCATTAAGTGCAAACATTTTGGCTTCCACCTCCTTCCAAGGAATATGTACACTGTTACTGGGCCAACCTCCAAGGAAGATCTGGTATTGAATACAAAAGCAAAAGTCATTTGACTATTTGAAAGCCTGTCAAAAGGTGAAAAGAAAAAAAACTTGAAAAGGGAAACAACCAAATAAGATCATTATTTAGAAGTAAATGCAAAATATGATAAGGAGATGCTGGGTAGAAAACTAGATATGGATAGTTCTTGCATATTTCTGTTGAAGTTAAACATGATAAGGATGGTGCCAGGTATTGATAGGATGAGAAGGAAGAGGTGTGACAGACTTGAACAACCAAGAAAATACAAGTGTGAAGCAAAAAAAGAAAAAAATATACACGTCCCTTCAAAAGAAATTGTTGTTTCTCCGGTTAGGTTCAAATTACAATGAGCTGGTATATTTCTGGAATTATCTGGTCTAGCATTTTGAGTCAAGAATGGAAACTAAGGAAAAAACTATGCAGGAATTTCAAGGATTATACAGTAGCTGCTACTGAAAAGAATTATAGAAATTAGAAACAACTGTTTACCAATCTTGAACAAAGATAAATAGTCAATAGAACAATCTCAAACATGGAGTAGTTCTCAAATCAAGTTGGTCTTATTTCATTACCACAGGCAACACATGTTTCCAAATTTAAAATGATTATTGAGCATCATTATAACATTAGCTTCTATAATTTTTGCTATATCACTGTTTGTTTCAGATCCTTGACTTCCCCAGCAAACCTTCCAATCGTACACGTATAACATTGAAAGTCCACCAAACCCTCTACCTTTAAAAGATGGACATGCTCAAATCTGCAGTGTCACCCCTACAACATTACATATCATCCCTTCTCAACTGGGTGAAACCAGCCTTACAAGGTCAAAAACAACTGGTAAATATATATCAGACTCTTTACTTTCAAGCGAAAGGAAGACACAAGATACAAACAGAAGCCCAAGATAATGCAATCTTCTTTAGCTTACACCTCAGGTTTTCACCAAAACTGTGACATATCCAGTGGTCACAGTAAATGAAACATCCTATCAAAAAAAGAAACTAAAAAATGATTTACAAACGAAGATAAGAAAGGTTACTTTAGTGATAACAACTTTAAAAGCCAGTGGGGTTTGGGGAGGACGGCGTGTACGCAAACTTTACTCCTACATTTGTGGGGTAGATAGGTTTTTTATATACCCTTGGCTCAAGAAAATCATTTTTCAGAACAATTTGAAAGAAATGCAAGAAAAAAACGCTGTGATTAAAATATTGAAGGAAGAAAAATACTGACGATAATAATAATAAGGACAACTAAAGTCGAAGAAACAACAGTAATAATAGAATTAAGAATAAGATAATGTTGATAAAGGAACAGTAGGTGCTCCAAACTAGAACCCTGTTCTACCACCAGAAAACGAGATCCCTCGACTATCTAATAATCATCTACCCTAATCCTCCATGCTCTCCTCTCTATAGTCATATACGCACTGAGCTGGAGATGACTCATATCTTGTCTAATCACCTTGATTCTAGATGAAAGCAAGGCGTACCGAGTATTTTGTGTAAGGTGGATCTCAAGACGGCTTATTACCATGTAAATTAGGAGTCCTAAGCCTCATCAGGTAGAAGATGGGCTTGGAGTCAGATGAAGATGGATCAAACACTACATCTCTACTGTTAAATTCTCAGTAATAGTGAATAATGGCAACTCGTGGCGATTATTTTGGCAATTCGAGAGGGCTAAGGCAGGGAGATCCCTTATCTCCCATGTTGTTCATCTAGCTATGCAGATAATTAGTAGGAGGATAGATAAAGTTTTGACATGCAATTACTTGAGGAGTTTCACCAGTTCACTTGGAGGAAATAGTAGTGTTGAGGTCTCACTTTCAAGCACTGACTTGCAGCACAAAAAGTTGGGAAGACTTCAAAGAAACTTTCACAGAATTTACAGACGAGGTAAAGAAGTTTCATTGGGTAAGATGGGAGACTGTCATGACTCCTAAGTGCTAGGTTGGCCTTGCGATTAAAGATTAAGGGTGTTCAATTAAGCCTTATAGGAAGAATGGTTAACGAGATTTGGGATTAAGGAACATGCTTTTTAGAGAGAGAAGGTAGTAGATAAATACAAGATTTTGAAAGGAGTGTGGAGGAATAGAAATATCACTTCGCCTTTTGAATGCGGTTTGAGGAGATATATTATGAAGGGATAGGAAGAGTTTAGTGCAACTATGATATTTCAAGCTGGTCGTGGGAGTATGGTTAGCTATGTTGCTCAGACTCTTCAAAAGTGTCCACGGGTGCGTGTCGGATTCGCCAAAAGTAGTGGATTTTCGGAGAATCCGACACGGGTGCAGCGTGAAGAGTCTGCGTAACTTAGATGGTTAGTCTTTGGGACCATTGATGTTCTTCCTCAAGATCAATCTGAAGTATTGATGGAATTTCATCGAAGATTCAATACATCACAGGAGACTCGTTGTGCATTATGTTTTCAAATATCTACAAAATTTCATGTCAGAAGGATGTGACTGGTAAACATGTTCGAATATTATAAGATGGAGACATGCTTTGGAATTTGAGGTTCAAAAGGCACTTTCAAGATTTGGAAATGGTAGAATTCCAAAGTCTAACTGATGTACTTCATAAATAATATATACGACAATGGGGCAATAATGGACTATTCTCAGTTAAATCCTATTACGACAATGGGGCAATAATGAAGTATTCTCGGTTAAATCCTATTATGAAAATCTTTTGAATAGGGAGGAGGTGGACTTTCCACATAGGGTGATTTAGATCCCCAAGGTGTCGAGAAAGTTCCTACTCGAAAATGTAGTGTTTTTTTAACTATGTTAGCAACTAAAAGAGTGATCATGACGATGGAGAATGTGAGGAAGGAGGTCACTTTTGTCGATTGGTGTTTATGTGTAAGGGTGTGGGTGAAGCTATCGACCATCTACTCATTCATTGTCCATTGGCGTTGATATTATGGTGGGACAATTATATGATTTGGAATTGTATGATCGATGCTAGGTACGATAAAAGAGGTTATGGCATGTTAGAGTTATGAAAGTAGGAGAAGATGTAGCGCACGGAATTTTGCATCATTAGCTCGTATATGTGTAGCTTAGAGGGAACAAAATAGAAGAGCTTTAGACAGAGTAGAGATGAGTTTTTTGTACAAATAAGCAATAGTATTCTTATTTCCTTTTGGTGCAGTCATAAGATTTCTTATGTATGTATATCGGGTGGTGTTCGTCAAAAAACATATCTTTTTTAGGTTTTCCACTTTGCTATGATTCTTGTATACAAGCATGTTTGTTTGCTCAAACATCAATAAAAGTATTATTGTATTAAAAAATACAATTAAAGAAAAAAGAAAAAAGAAAAAAAAATTCCAAAGAGAAGAGAAAGGAGAGATAAAGAAAGCCAAACATACCAAACAAATATATCTCTATTAGAAGGTAAGAGCTTAAAACAAACTCCGTTAAACGTTAACCAACAAAAATATAGAGCATATTTTCTAAAGGGAAGGTTAGTCAAGAATGGGCGGCAGCTGTGCCAGCCCAATTGCCTACTATTAAAATCACTAAGGCACCGACTACTGGGAGCAATCATGAAGACAGTCAGAAGAATGCTTTAGCGATGGGTAAAATAGTGGAAGCCTCTGTGGAGGCTGCTTTCTCTATAAACCACACAGATGATGCCGATGATGAAGCTGACTACTTGCAGTCTCTTTCACTCCTAACCCTTGACCTTTCCCTCGTTGCTTCATGAACCCTCCACTCTTGGCTCTCCAAGGTCTAAATTCTCCGCTCCTCTGAGTAGTGATACTTAGTCACTACCCTGGCATGGCGATTATTGCTTGGAACAACAGTAACTTCAGTCTATTAGTGTCATCGAAACCTCTCATTGGACCAAGATTGGTGATGAAAAAAGCATGCAAGGCTTTTGGTATTAACTCGCAGGTTTTGAACATGAGATACTCAATATGATCCTTAGAATTGATCAAAAAAGACAGCCATAATAACATCAGCAAAAAGGGAAGGGGAGCGAAAGAAAGAGAAAAAGGGTGAATGACACGAGGCAGAGGGGGCTCAATGACACGAGCAAGAAAAGTACAATTAAAACCCTCTTACAGAAATGAAAGCAGGATATTTTGTGCCTTTTCAGCAGACAAACTGAAAACCGCTTTGAAGCTATTGCAAGACAATTATGGGGATCAAGATGGGTTGATTGGGTTGAATTAAAGGCTAGCGGTGCCTGGGGAGGCATTGCTATTTTATGGGACAGGCAATGGACTTGACTCTTATTAGGGACAACATGCTCTTATAGCAATGTTTGAAGGAGCACCGGCAGATTTCAGAGTTTTCTTCTAAAACTGGGAACGGATCGATCATTAGAATGAGTTGGCTGCTGTAAGGGGACTTCAGAAAGAAAGTTGGGTTGTTAAGGCAAATTAAATGTCTAGAGATTCAAGAATGAACACTTTAACTGGTATAAGGCCAAGGGCGATGAAAAGTTTCTCTGATTTTATTCAAGGCATGGGTTTAGTTAATCTTCCTTTCACAAACAGCTTTATACACATGTTCCAGATGTGAAAACTCAGTGCAGACTTACAGGATTGATAAATTTTTTGCATCCTCGGAATGGAATGATTTTTTTGGCTCGGAAAAGAAGTTAGCTTTACCAAAGTTCTTTCTGATCATAGACCTATTATACTTGAGAGTGGTGACTGATCTAATGATCCTTCTTACTTCAAGTTCAAGAGCATGCGGTTGCACCAAGACAAGTTTCACGATGAGGCCAACACGGATGGCAAGGGTTATGTGGCTATTGGCTCACCTTTTTTTTATGACAAGGGAAACCCGCAACCACTACCATTAGGGTGCATATAGGGTAAAAAACCCACTCCTATGCAATAACTCGCAAACCTCCTATGTAACCCTCACTAGGAAAGCCCGATGACGAGCTCGGCCCAGAAGGCAAACCCCTTGCTTTCACTGGCAAGGGGTTTCAAACTTGAGACCTCCAACATAGAAGTCCTGAACACAAACCACTGGGACACCCTGAGGCAAATGGCTCACTTGATTTCATCCTTTTTCAAAAGCTGAAACTTTTGAAGAAAGATCTAGTTGCTTGGTATCGGGAGGTCTTTGGCAAATCAAGTTCTAGAATTAACAAAGCCGTGGAGGAGCATTTGATTCTGGAACAGTCAACAGAAGGGAGAGTGAACACTCAGAGGGAAGAACAATTTAATGCAACTGGACCTAGAGATCCAAAAGTTAGCTAAGGATGAAAAAACTTCTTGCTGAAAAAAATCAAGGTGCTTAAGGCTGAAAGAAGGGGATAGAAAAACTAAATATTTCAAAAAAGTGTTCAATTCTCACTGAAGGTACAATCACATCGATAGTATACAAGTAGGGAATGTAATCATTGAAGACGAAGAACAGGTGAAAGAGGTGGTTCTTGATTTCTATCAAGATCCGTACACTGAAAATGAGAACTGCAGAACTTCTGCAACTTTTGACAGTATGGGAAGCTTGAATGCTGAAGAGAGAGACCCGTGAACATGCTTTTAATGAGGAGGAAATCTTGAATGCTATTAATTCTTGTGTCCCTGATAAAAGCCCCAGTCTTGATGGATTCACAATGACTTTTTATCAGAGATGTTGGGAGATTATCAAAAGGAATGTTATGGGAAACCTCAGTCACGTTCACAGTAAATTGTCACATGGTAAAGTCTTTCAATACTTCTTTTATTGCACTTATTCCCAAAAGAAAAGGTGCAATTTAACTCAGAGACTCTAGACCTATTAGTCTCATTGGTAGTGTTTACAAGTTTGTAACAAAGGTGTTAACTGAGAGACCAAAAAGGTGATTGGGAGACTGGTCTCGGGTTATCCAAATGCCTTTATTAAAAGCAGGCAAATCACTTATGCAACCCTCATAGCTAATGAAGTGTTAGATTGGTGTCAAAAAGTGGTGATCCTGGCATCCTCTTCAAGGTTGACATCGAAAAGGCTTTGGACAAACTCAATAGGCATTACCTTACCTCAATCCTAAGGCAAAAGGGATTTGGGAAAAGGTGGATGGAATGGATAAAATTCAACTTCTCCACAGTGAAATATTCTATACCGGTTACCAGAACTCATGTGAGATTTTTCTCCCCGATGAGGGGAATTAGGAAAAGGGATCCTTTATCTCCCTTCCTTTTCATATTGGCAATGGAGGGTCTTAGCAGAATGTTGGAAAGGGTCAAACATGGTCGACACTCGGGCAGTTCAGTCTCCATATCACACTTTTTATTTGTTGACACTATGTCAGGATTCCATATTAGCATGTCTAAAAGCATCATCTATCCAGTTAATTTGGTTCCTAACCTGGAGGAATTGGCTGAAATTATGTTTTTAAATATTGGTTCCTTCCCCCACTACTTACTTGGGCCTTCCTCTAGGTGCTAGCCGCAAAGCTGTTGAGTTCAACAATGTGGTACTTAAAAATTTGAGACAAAATTGGCATCCTGGCAGCAACAGTATCTTCCCATTGGAGGTGGAGTAACACTTATTAATAGTGTTTTAGACAGTATCCCCACCTACTTCATGTCCCTATGTCCTATTCCAGCCATGGTGCAGAAACACCTTGACAGGATCAGAAGGTCCTTTTGTGGGAAGGACTCGCAAATTTCACTTAGTCAAATGAACCAAAGTCACTCTTCCTAAAACTCGTGGTGACCTAGGGGTTAAGAATATAGCACTCACAATAAATGCATGTTAATAAAATGGCTTTGCAGATATAACTAGGAAGACACCGATTTTTGGAAGGAAATTGTGCAAGCTAATCATGGTTTCACCAACCACTGATGTACCAAAATGGATGGAACACCTCATGGAACGGGGTTATGGAAGGGTATCAAGCTCTTATGGGGTGCCTTCTCACTCAGCACAGCTCTTCAGGAAGGAAATGGGAAGTGTATACTGTTTTGGAAAGACAAATGGTTCGGTCTCAATCCTCTGAAGGATACCTACTGAAGATTGTTCTCACTAGCTACCAACCCAAACCCCATTATTGCAGAGAATAGGGAGGACAACTCATGGAATTTGATACTAAGAAGAAACCTAAATGACAGGGAAATTGAAGATTTCCTAGCACTCCTTAACTGTCTTCAAAACAGTCCAGTAATAGCCTTAGAAGGGATAAAATGAAATGGGGCAGCAGCAGAAATGGGTCTTGTACAATCATGGAAGGATACTTTGCTCGGAGATCCAAGAAGAATTCGATTGATAAATGGTGGAAGCTGATTTGGTGAACTAAAATTGCCACCAAAAGTAATTTGTTTCTCCTGGATCACTCCAAAGGGTGTAACTTTACCCCAAGGCAATCTTTTCAGGAGGAAATTTCTGCTTGCAAACAGATGCTACATGTGTCGGTGCAGCCCTGAAACACTCAACCACCTGTTCCTCCACAGTCCATTTGGCAAGAGACATATGGAACATGGCCAGTTGGGAAGGCCATCAAAAAGTTTTGGTCTTTGATTCCTGCTTGATTTTTTGGTGTATTTGGTTGGAGAGAAATCATAGATGTTTTGATGGCACCCCAATTGTCAATTACACTCTCAAAGCCAGATGTGTAGTAAATATTTTTTAGTTGGGCCAATCTCAACCCTGTAATCAGTAGTGTTGACTCCATGTATTTTATTAGCTCTTTAGTTCTTTGATAGCTTTTTGTCTCCCTTTGGGCTGATACTTCCATCTTTTATAATCTATGCATCTTCTTAATGCTTTTATTAATATAATTTTTCTTACTTCATCAAAAAAAAAGAGTTAAATTGATATGATCCATATTTAATCCCTTTAAATAAATCAGTTAATCAACTTACTTTTTTTTTTTATTTGCACCGGGTGTCCGAGTCTCTTAGAGCCCCGACTAATCCCGGGGGTGCACAGGCCCTCGGCAAGGAGTTTCCCGCAAGTGCACCACGGTTAATTCAGGTTTTACCCAGTCCGATGGCCCTCAAAAATTGTTTGCACCCAGTGGGTTTTGAACTTGAGACCTTGAAAGGGAGCAAACCCCAAGGCTCAAGTCTATTACCATAAATCAGTTAATCAACTTACTTTTAAGGACTAATTTGAAATATATACAATAAACTAATTAGTTTACAACAAATATAGTCATGTTTTATTGACATGGAAAATAGCCAAAAATCATAGGAAATATACCGTGAGTATACAACGTAGCTTGCAAAAAGTATACACTGACTATACAATATAGATTACTTAACATGAGCTATACACTGAAATATACATTATGATACATGAAAAGTACATTGACTATACATGACTATACAGCGAATGTCCATTTTTTTGATAATTACTTGGGCCGAATGGCCATCTTCAGTAATTATCCCTATTTTTAGCTGGGTTGGATGGACAAATATTTGAAAATCTTATCCATTTTGCTAGCCGTTACTTTTTCATCAAGTAATAAATTTTAATTATCAATTGGCACAAAGTTTACCCATATACAAGGAGCATACTAACTTAAGTTATTTCAGATGAGAAACATGCTTAGAGATTTCATGTGCAACTAATATGAATCAATTTTATCTTTATTTAAAACAGCAGAAAGCAATAAGCCAACCCAATGACACCTTCTGGATAAATGCTGCAGAACCTAAAAGCTGACAAACATCCACCAAAAGCTCCGTCAGGTTCATCCTGAATTGTTCAAGGGTGTCGGGCAGATCAATCATTACACCCTCACCATAAAAGGTAGAATCGTCCACCTGTTTAAGTCGAGACCCATAACACAAAATAAAATAAATTAATAAAAAGGAAAATAGAAGAGTAAGGAAAAGATGGCACTAATTTGATATTACTTTTATGCACTAGAGCAATTAACAGTAAGTACACGGAAGTTCACTGAAAGCTAGCCAAGGAAATCATTTTGAAACTAGTTTATCAAAATGATTTACAGCTTACTTTAAAGAGGTCAGTTTACCACAATAGTAAGACATGTTTATATTGATGACATCAAAACACAAGCAAAAACTTTACATGTCCACTAATCAAATTTTAGAGGCAACCTCTAACGACCAAATTATGTACACCACCAAACAGACTTGAGAAAAAAGGGGAAATAAAAAAATTGAGCATTGCTTGTGAAGTATGTGTCCTATAGATTTACCTGTTGTTGACTGAAAGTTGGAAATTGATATTTGAAAGAAACAATTGCTTATTTACAGTATTGATTTTGGAAGCTATATATTTTGTGGTAATTCCGTTGAGTATTGCCCGAAAAGTAACTGGCAATCTCTTAGTCTGGGACAAAATAAGGTAAAGAGTCTTCAGTATTAAAAGGTAAATTCTGTCAGCTAATCAATGACATAATTGCTGGCAAATTCCTTCAGTGAAGAATGCTAAGTTGAGGTTATAATTGAAAGTCAAGAATATTATGTGGAATATTTCTAATGATTCTATCATGATGGTTAGAAAACCCACAAATTAGGAAATTGTTCTTAATACATGTAGATATCAGAAGGTGGTCTGCGATCACATGGAATACAGTTTTTTGGGATCAGCTTTACAAGATGGCTAACAGTAGGTTCCTTTTCGAATTTCCGAACAGGAATGTCACAGAGCAGGTTATTCAGAGGGAATGGAGATGGGAAAGAAGGGAAAAAATTGCCACAATGACGGTAAAACTGGTGACATGCATTGTTAGACGTCTAAACAATGGGACAAAAGAAGGTTCATGAAGAGTTTAATTTACAATTGGAATGCAGATATTGTCTGCCTTCAGGAATCTAAGTTAGAGGGGAAACAAAAAGATGTGATTAAAGAAATATGGGGTGGGAGATGGGTGAAACATGCTTGTCCACAAGCTAGTCGTACTAGAGAGAGAATCTTGACGATTTGGGATAGCCGGTCTTGTAAGGGGGAGATTTGGGAAGTTGGATCCAATACTCTAACATGCAGGTTTATTTCAAGTGCCACATAACAGGAATATATGCCCCCGAATTGCAGAATGGAAAGGGAACGTGTCTGGGAGGAATTATGTGATGTCAAGTATGTTTGAAGGGCTATGGAATGTCTGAGACAAGATTCCCATCTGAAAAAAAGAAATTGCAGAAGAACTCCAGCTATGGAAGATTTCTCTTATTTCATAGAAGACACGGAGTCGCTAGACTTTCAGCTGGAGAGGAAGGGAGTTATACTTGGTTTAATGGAAATAAGAATAATGTCGCCTCCAGAATTGATAGAATGCTAGTATCCAAAGAGTGGGATGATAGCTTCAGGAAAAAAATTAAACAGGTTAGCCTGCAGAGATAGGTTTCTCATCACAATCCAGTGGCATTACAATGCGGTGCTTGGGAACAAACTAAATCAAACTCCAAGCTTGACAACTGGAGGCTAAACACGGATGGTTTTGTGGATAGAATTAGAGGTTGGTGGGAATCTATTGATTTTGCAGGAAAGCCTGATTGCATCCTAGCATGCAAACTGAGAGTTTTAAAAGGCGAGCTAAAAGAGTGGAGAAGGACCACATTAGGCAATCTGGGAATGCAAAAGACTCAGATTTTGGGACAAATGGCAACCCTGGATGTTGTTCAAGAGATTAAACGTTGAATGAAGAGGAGCCTGTGTTGAAGCCAACTTTGTTGATGGATTATGAGGCACATCTTAAAATTGAAGAAACAACATGGAGACAAAGATATAGGGCCCTTTGACTTAATCAGGAGGACAGAAATACCAGCTTCTTCCACAAATTGGCCAATACACATAAGAGAATCACTAATATTGACAAGTTAGTGATTCAGAATACTGCTATAGTGGAGCCAGAGAGAATAAACAGAACGGTCACTGATTTCTATCAAAAAATATATTCTGAGACCCTTGACAACACCTGCCAGCAATCTGATTAACTGCCCAGTGATTTCTAAAGCTGAAAGAGAGTCTCTCTCCAAGGGGAATTTAAGGAACAAGAAGTTCTTTCATGTTTGAAGTTCTGTGCCATGGACAAAGCACCTGGTCCAGATCATTTCACAAGGGTTTCTTCAAAAAATGTTGGAATGTCCTCAAAAAGGACATTATGGAAGCTCCCACGAATTTCCATGATCATGGAATCCTTGAGAAAAGCTTTAATGCCACATACATTGCACTAACACCAAAGACAACAGGAGGAAAGAAGCTGAGAGATTTCAGACCAATCAATATCATAGGCAGTGTATACAAACTGATTTCTAAGATGCTAACAGAATAATTAAAGAAAGTAGCGGACAAGTTGGTCGATGTCCAACAGATGGTTTTCGTTAAAAACAGACAAATAATGAATGTCATCTTGATTGTTAATGAAGTGGTGGACACCAGAATTAATCAAGGCAAGAATACTTTGTAAGTTGGACACTTGAAAGGCACATAACCATGTTGAGGGACAATTTTTACTGAAAATGCTTTCATGTGTGCACTTTAGGGAGAAAATAGATCAAATGGATGAGATTATGCATCTCTGCACTCTGATTTTCAGTTCTGATCAATGGAATCATAGGTCACCTGAAGGATTCCTCCCTGCTCAGAGAGCTCCGAGACTTGGTGATCCTTGGACTCATTTTGTTTCCATCATTGCTATGGAGGGTTTGAACAATATGATCAAGGTTTCAAGAAGCAATGAGTGCCTTAGAGGATTCAAGGAGGCAACCAACTCAAACTCTAATTTAAATGTCAACAGGGAAGTCACACACCTCCAATATGCAGATGACACATTAATTTTTTGTGATGTTGATGAAGGTCACTGCAGATTTTGAGATAAATGTTGGTTCTTTGAAGCTGTATCTGGCTCACATATCAATGGGAAGAAGAGTATGTTGTTTCCAATCAATGAGATTACTAACATGATAGAACTGTCTAGGATTTGGGGAGGTGAAGTAGGGTCCTTATGTACTACCTATATGGGAATGCCCTTAGGAGCCAAATCAAAGTGTAACGACCCGAAAATTTCCAAAACTCCTTATGGTTGATCTTGTATGACGTTATACTGGTCATGGTTGAAATTTGGTAGCCACGGGTTGAGTTTCAGTGGCCGAGCGCAAAACGGACCATTTTGGGGCCTAGAGAGGCCATTTGGACAGTGAGTTTCACAGAACCATAACTTTTGACTTGAGTTGAACCGTGTGGGCTACTGCATATCAAATTGAAGCTCTTTGAATTATTGTCTCACTCAATTCCAAGTTCGTATGAGAAAGTTAAGGCCCAAAGAGTGAGACTGCCTGAAATTCGGAAGACACTGGAAAGGGGCCCTGAAAATGGCCCAAGGCATGGGAAAAGGACCATGAAATTGTTCACGGTCCGTGTGGGAATCCGTTAGATGGTCCAGAGAGCATGGGGTGGTCATGACCCACCCCACAAACTAAGTTAAGGTCCACGGACCACCCCACGGTCCGTGAGACCTCAAACGGACCGTTTGGT
>JBCEWC010015288.1:0-13823 GCA_038996855.1 Solanum aculeatissimum
TGGTATACCTTCGTTCTTTGATTTCAGAAATAATGTTAACCCTACTAACTGCTTTTATATATATTTATATATATATATACTAAGTGATATAGAATATTTAATAAGTTGTCAATTTAGTCCCCAACTTAACTAGCTATCTAAATTTGCCCGAAACTTAAATAATCGTAGTTATTGAATAGTCCAAAATACCCACTTAAAATTTACGAAAGGATATTTTAAAAATATAAGAGGACTAATTCTCAAAATGGTCATTACATTCCTTATCTCTCATACAAAATGACCCCTTATTAAGAATAGTACTAGCCTAAAGTCAATATTTGTAGATAAAAGATACTCCCTCTATTCCATTTTAGTTGTCATGATAAGATTTGACATAAGCTTTAAGAAAAAATCAATTAGAAGTGTTGTTTAACTAATATATATTTTTTATAAATAATTAAACTTTTATCTATACACGTGTCTCTTAATTCTAGAATAATTAATGGTAAAGACAAAATTAGAAAGAAAAAAAAGATAAGTAATTATTTCTTGATTATCTAAATTGGTAACTATTTTGAGATAACTATTTTTAGTATACCTGATAACTAAAATGACACAAAGATAATATTACATGTAGGGGTATTCACAATTTAAGTAAAAATCGAACCAAACTGATTTTATTTGGATTGGATTGGATTGGATTTGGTTTGGTTTGGGTTTAGATTTGTTCGAAAAAATCGAAGAAATAACCAAATTGAACCGACAAATAATTATATGCATATATTTTATAATTATACATACATAATACATTACTTATAAAACTAATTTTAAAGATCTTATATATGTTTTCATCAAATTTTATTTTTTAATCTAATATAAAAGCATAAATGTCCAGGATGAGAACATTTATCTTATTAATTTCATGTATATAAATGTCTATGAAATTTTTTTGTAAGACTAGAAATGTCACTATCTCTTCCTTCTAGGTCAAAATAGTGAATTTTGAAACTTTATTCACAGTAAATTTAGTGATTTAAAGTTCTATAACATCAGTCGTTCTAACTATTTTTCATTTTAAATGGATTATTGTCACTTTTTCTCTATTTTAAATGTATCATTATTTTTATTTTTGTGTACAATTAATAATCGAATATATAAATCGAACCAAACCAAACTGAAATCGATAATAACCAAACCGATAAATATATATATTATAATTGATTTGGTTTAGTTTTAAAAATTTTAAAACCAATTAAATTAATTTGATTTTAATTTTATCCAATAACCAATCCAAACTGACCGGTGAATAATCCTAACTACATGTCTGCATTTAATATATTCGTGAAACCTTGAAAATTTTGTTGGAAGAAAATTACAAGTGAAACAATGATTTTCACTCGAAAAAGTTGCAACTTTTTTTATTCTCAATTGAAAGTTTAGTTTAGTCCAAACATAACTTTAATTTTCAATACTTTTTTGCCAATTAAATATTGTCCAAACAGTTGTATTGCAATGTTGCTTCACTTACAAGACACTCTTATCCATTAAAAGAAAAATGTACTATCTCACAAGGGAAAACATAATATTTTTTTAGTACAAATTTAAAATTAGAATATCGGATATGAAATGAAAAAAAAAACTTAGTGTCAATTTCTGGTAAAGTGTGGCCGACAATCAGCATTTAGGTGGTAATATATTTAATAAAAACGGTGATAATCACTATAAAAATCCTGTGTAAGGCATAATAATGAGCAGGCAACATCCTGAGTATATTCTTGTGGTCTCTTCTTGTTATATGTGTAGGATTTGTTTCCTTTTGAGTTTTGATCTGTGAACCTCTTCCTTCTTCAATTTACCTTGAAATTATTAAAGAATTAAACCATCATCTGCCCTACTTATTTAATTGGCTAATCTAACGCTTTACGTTTTCTTAGGTCATGATGGTTTTGTTTCCAATGTTAAATTTACTTCATATTTGCTTGGAGTGGCATTCTCTCAAGTTAATTTTATCATTACATAAAGGACACTACTCCTAAACTTGTCGTAGATGGATGAGGAATTTTCATAAATTATTATAGTTTGAGCCTTATTAATAATTTGTAGTTATAATTTAGGTTTTATCATAATTTGCAGCAAGTGTTTGAGGTGAAAGACTAAAAAATAATAATTTGGGGTGTCAGACGATTGTGTATATTAGTTGAAGAAGAGTATTAAAAGGATATAAACAATAAAAAATATAAGGAATTGTATTCATGCGCTTTTTTATCACTTGTACTCATTTGCTCTATTGTATCAATTGTTACCAGTTTGTATTAGTTATATTCATTTGCTCTAATGATTGTATATATTAATGCATACAATCTTGATGGATATAGTCAAGTTGATTATATGGATTCAGTTAATTTTGCTTGGAACACTAAAAGTAAAATATAGAAATACAAGGGTATAAGCAACAAAAATACATTGTACAATCAAGGTGAGATACAAGAATATAGTAATTGCCGGAAAGTTCCTCCTCCATAACATAAATACATCAAAGATCTGCAAAAGTTTTCGATAGTAGCCTAATTAATGGGCCAAATAAAGCCTGCAGCCCAACAAATGGAAAAATTAAGCTTAGGCCCTTTGAAGCAAATTATTTATATTCATATACCCTTTTATATTTATGTCTTTCTACTATTAAAATTTGCGCGTTGACATCATGTTGATGTCAGTGGCCACTTGTATGATATACCAATAGGGTATACATATACCGACAGGATATCATAGAGGATTAAGTTCAGTCCTATATGATATCGGTATGGTACCAATATATCAACAGAATATCACAAAGAATATATTTTCTACTAATTTAAAATTTAATAAATAAGTTTGTGTCTTTAATAATTTTCTCTTAATTATTTTATTTATTAAAGAGAAGCTCAAAATTATATGATACTGATAGGGTATCAATATACTGATGGAGTATCATAAAAATATATTTTTTACTAATTTAGAGTTTAATAAATAATTTTGTGAAAACTATACGATACCGATAGGGTATCAATATACCAATGGAATATCACAGATAATTAAGTTCCAGTCCAATACGATACCGATATGGTATCAATATTCCGATGGAGTGTCACAACAAATGTATTTTCTACTAATTTAGAGTTTAATAATTTTTTTAATTGTTTCTTATTTATTTCTTTAAAAAAATACAATTATATATGATACTACCACCACAGTATCACAGAGGATTGTGTTCATTCTATATGATACCGAGACGGTATATATATACCGCTGGAGTATCACAGAGAATTATTTCATAGTATTCATACTGACATCATGGGCGAAATAAAAAGAGAAAAGTGGGATACGAAGGTAAATAGCTTGGGTTGGGTCCATTAAGGGTAAATAATTTCGCATTAGGTCTATTTTGTGTAGTTTTCTCAAAATTATACAACTAGTCAAGAATCCCAACTTATTTATTAAAAATAGTTGTTCTTTAAGAAAAATTATTAATTACAGATACATTATAATTAAATGGCAAATTAAAAGTAGGGATAATTACACCCACAAACCACTGAGAAAAATTATTTATATAAACAATAACCCATTTTTTTAATTACGAAAAGTAGTCATCCGACTGACCTTTGGCTATTTGTTACAATTTTGGGCATTCAACCCTCGTTGTATAGGCATGTATAGTCAGTGTATATTTGTGTATCATAATATATATTTAGTGTATATATCATGTATAAGTAATATACATTGTATAGCAGTATATACTTTCTATAACTATATTGTATAGTCATATGTAGTTTCGCTGATTTGGAGTTATTTTTTATGTAAATAAAACATGGGTTACTTTTCTTAAAACTTTTTACTTTTTTGTATATATGTGTAATTTCTCCTTAAAAGTTTCCTAATATAATTCTTTATTTCTCTCAACTTATTTATAATTTTTTTTTATTTAAAAAATTTTAAAAACAAAAATGATTTTCTTTCTCTCTCCACTTTCCACATAATTCTTGCAACGCTCTCTCTCTCCTTTAAGCACCATTCCTACTAATCTCTCTCTCTCCATTTTCATCTTCCCTCTTTTCTCTCTTCTATCTCCCTTTTTTTTCCCCTAAAAATATCAGTGATTTTATTCCTAAAAGAATTCCATTAATTCAGGTAACAAATTTTCACCATATATTATTATTTGTTTTTAGTTGCTTCAGTATATTTTCTGATTTTATATACATATTTGTGCTTCTTTGAATATAAATATATGTCAGTATTCCTAAAAGAATTCCATTGTATATATGTGTTTGCATGTGTTTAATCGAATATGAATATATGTCAGTGTGAATCCGTAGTTCTTCCTATTTTGTATTCGCTAGCATTTGCCGATAAAGTTATTTAATGTATCCTTTTCTTGTGAAGTTGTATTAGTTGTTGTTTTTTTAATAATTATTTTAAGCATCTATATTAATTTCGCATGTTCATTACTGTGATCATTAGATATGTACTCTACTAAGTTTAATGTATTCATACATTAACAAATAGGAATCAATACGTAGGCTTATTTTGGTGGTGTATAACATTACACTATTCATTTTGTATGTGTTTATCACGGATTTTGTATATATTTTATTAGGTTGCACTCAATTCAAATGTACATTTTGTAAATTCACTTGTTCCTTTTTATTTTATTTATTTAAATATGTATTTATATTTTAAAATGTATTCAATTTGTCCTTTTAGATGTAGCTAATGAGTCATCTTATTAAATAAATATTTTTTAAATCAAATTTACATATAATTTGTATACCAAATCATTTTAATAACACCATACTATATATATATTTTTAAGATTAATTTATTTTTATAAATTCAAATATGTGCAAGTTAAGTTTTTATTTTTTTTAGGGTTAATTATTCAAAATGAATCCAAAATCATTAACTCTTTATTATTTAGCATTGTAAACAAAAAGTTAAAATTTGTATCCACTTTATAGTACATTATTTGTATTCAAAATTACTCAGCAAACAAATTTTATAGAAAAACTAAATACAACATGAGACAATAGTGAAAAAAGTTAACATTATTTGTATTTCACCAAATTAAAAACTATAATCACATTGAATTAAATCAAGTAAATAGGCTAGTATGGAAAGAACTAGCTCAAAATCAATATCCAATCGACAAATCGACTCTTGTCTATGAAGCCTCTATCAACTAGTCAATAGTGTCAATGACAGGTCTATGGCTACCTCCAATCAAAAGAAACGTGAATCTAAAGTCTAACTCTAAAGCTAGATGAAATAATAGACATCCCCCAAACTCAAGGAGGACTCACCAATCAGCTGAAATAAGGAGAAGATCTTCAACGGAGTGTCTGTTGATGATCTCTAGCACCTGTCTCTGCATCATGAAAAGATACAGGGCCAAATGGGCATCAGTACATGGAATATACTGGCATGTAAAATAGCTGAGTGAAATAGATATAGGTAGAATAACAATAACTCAAAGATGCTCAATCAAGATATTAAAGTCTATCTAAATCAAGAGTAAAGAATAGACAATGACCAATCAATACAATCCAGATCAATATGATCCAATCAAATCAGAGTATTATCAGTATGGGACCTATCTGGGAGTTTCTTTTATCCGACAACAATCACTTATGAGCCACTGATTATACAAAAATCTCATTGATGTTGCCACAACCTTTCAGTACTTTCCAGGTAAAGAACGAATCGATCCGTAATGGATCAAACCAAATCAAACGAGTCATCTATTCTTTTAGGGACCTATCAAGAAGAAAACATCCAACTCAATGGTTTCAATCCTCTCCTACGCTTGGCGGCGTAGTTCTGAAGTTTGAGTTGGACTTACTCTTACTCGTATCAGTTCTCGATACTCCTCCCAAGACTCAGTGCTCATAAGACCTCAAACACTCGCATCAACAAATTGTTGAATCTCTTAATACTCTTTTAACTCATCAACTTCTATCAATTCAATCTATCAATTTAGACCAACCTTCAGAGTTCATTTATGCAGACTCACGGGACCATCAAGTTTTATCAACCTATCATCATACCTAATCACAATCACCATCAATATCCTGAAATCAAGGCTCTAGACTCAATCCCTAGGTTCATTCACGCAATCTTTTATTAAGAAACATTTAGGGTTTGTACAATAACTTGTATAAAATATTTATTCAGTAAAATAAGTTCATGATGATCATCAAGCATGTAAAATATATATATATATATAATCATAAGGAAAATCTCAAGGAAATCTTCATAAGAATTTAATTCATTAGCTATGCATGGAAACTCAATTCTCCCGAAATATTGCATTCATCATTAGTAAGGGAACATGGGAGAACAATTTCACGTTTTAAGTTAGCCATACATACCCGAAAAATTTGAAGAACAATCAACTCTCAGAAGACCTTCACTCATGTGCTATTGGAACCCTAGGTTTCTCCTCTCTTCGAAGCTCTCCAAAAATTTAAGTGTTGAATTAGATGAAAATACCCTTAGGATACTTATAAGGATCCTTAATAGTCGCCAAAACATCGTGGATTTATTAAAAAAAGAATGAGAAAAGTCAAAATTATCCTTCAAGAAAAGTTGGCGAAATGGAACACGAAATCCCATTTACGGCCTGTGGAATAGGTCACGAGTTGTGGTCCTCTCTCATGGATAATCAAACCAAAATATTGATTTTTGAACTTAATACGAAACCTATCATACAACTCATGGAACGTTTCACGACTCATGAAACCTTTGGCCACGTTCTTGAGGTCACTGGAACACTCTACGAGATCTACCCATGGCCCGTAAGATGCTTTACGACTCGTAGGGACCTTCCATAAACTTTTAAGCATGCTTATGAGGTTACTGGAACCTTTCACGAGACTTATTCACGACCCTTAGAAGGTTTTACGACCCGTAGATGGGTTCATGAAGTCTGGGGCTCAAAATTTGACTTTTTGGATCTTTTCCCGAAACCTAACCTTATGGATCGTATGTCGATTCGCGACCCGTATAGGGTTTCGTGGAATCACCCTGCTCTGGCAGTGTTCAGTAGAACGACCATAACCTTTGACTCCGAACTCCAAATGAGATAAAACTAGTTGCGTTGGAAAGCTAATTCAAAGGGATTTCATTTGATAGGTCATGGGCCACCTAATTCTTTGTGTTCTAAGATTTATGATCGTTTAAAGTCAGCCCTTGCATAATTGATCACTAGAAACTCAATTTGTTGGAAAGTTTTTGAACTCGCCTAAGTGTTAAAAGTCTCTTATGACCCTAATACACTTCTCATATGTAAGAATGAGTCTCAAAACATACGTACATGTGAGGATAGAGTTATGGGGTGTCACAGTATATTCATGAATAAAACATGTATGTATATGCTTTATAAATTATTTTGATTTGTATCACTAAGAAAAGGAATATTTTTTGCAATGTGCATTAAAAAGTTATCTTGCTTGTGTTATAAATGTATTATAAGCGTATTACTTAAATCATCACTTGGTATCATTAAGAAGGAAATATATCTGCAATATGTATTACAAATGTATTCTTCATGATTTTAATATAACTAGATTCACTGAACGTGCAATTTCTAATCTTGAGATTTATATGATTGTTTAACTGTATTTGTACTATATTTTATCAAAATATTGTGTATGCAAAATGGTATAATTTTAACTTTGTTTCTTGCTAATGTAAATGATTAGTTGTAGCGTATAATATCGGCTCATCTAATATAGTTTTGTAAATAATACTCTATTATGTCAAACTAAGTGACTAACTTACATCTAGAATTGAAGAATGTCCTATTCAAAGTTTTTTTATCAGTTTGTGTGTGCATTTGTCAGTAAAGGCTTAGCAATTTGTAAGTAGCTAATTGAGCATCAAGTGTGCCTTTGTCGTGTCCAATTCAATTATGAGATCTTGTATAGAAGCTACTGTTATGAAGGCGATATGTTTATCAATATATTTGCATTCATTCTTAGTATGGTGTACACAGTTTTTGTATGAATTTCAATTCAATGTTGTTGTCTTTCTTCTTTCTTTTTTTTGTTTTTTGAGATATTGAAAATTTTCAGTTAGGAGAAGTTCGTGTGCGTCCAATCTAAGGGTACAAAGGTAGTTTAATGGTTGTTCAAAAATGAAAAAATAAATTTAATGATTGTTTGAAATCAAGCAACCCAAATTAAGAGGGATAAGAAATTTTGTTAGTGATAAGCCATGGAGTGTTAAACATCTATGAGTGATTAATTTGCTAAAAAAATTCGCTTGTAGAATCTTGGATGTGCATAAAAATTAAACACCAACTATATATCATTGGAACATTATTGATCCTAATAGTTTTTCATTTCAATGCACAACAATTATTAATATAAGTACAATTTAAGGTAATAGCATAAACATGAGAAATTTGTCTTTTTTGAGACCTTTTTGTAATATTTTTCATATTTAAAACTCAAGTACAATAGTCTTCTAATGATGTCTACAATACTTACTGTATAAATGATATGACAGAAATGTCACTCTATGATAGTGATTTTGAATAGGAAATGCAAAAACAAAAAGAATATCAAGAGATCCCCAAAAGTAAACATGATTAATCAATAATTAAATTAGACAAAGACACACATGCATTGAGGGATTGTATTGGGATTTATAGTGTGATATAATGAAAGTGTCTAATGAAGGGATCGATCCGATAGCAGTGGCAAATAATGTTCAGAAAAGTGACACTATTAGTTTATGTTTGAAATTTTGCTAAGCATGAATGCTCATAATAGTATGGAGACAGGCATCCTTAACAAAGTGTAGCAAACATTTCAAAATCTAACACTAATCTTACAGTGAGGTGTTACTTTTGGGTTGCGTGGTAAGTAAGACTGCTCTAGCTATTTTGTTATTGAAGTTGCTAGACCATTTTTGAAATGGATTCCATAGACCCAGTTGGTTTAATGATGGTTTATGTTGCCAAAGTGTTGTATATCTGATCATAAGAAAGTGTCCAATGTGTTCCTTTGTGGTAGACACCCATGCTTTTAGTGATCCCGATTCTTAGGTATAATATTCTGTAAGCATTAAGTTAGAAGATTTTCAGGAAAAGAATAAAATTAAAAATTGGAATCTCAACTAAGAATTGAATCATATTTTCCACTGGGAGTTGTAGCATAAACTAAGGGGTTGAGAAAATGTGTTTGTTATGGATGATTTGCACTAAAGGGAAAACTATAACACACTAAAGAAGATGGCTTTACACTTACAGGAAAAACAATTAACACAGTGAAGAAAAATGCTTTACAGACCAAGGCATTGCCTTAAAATAAGCAAGACTTGTTCATTTAGCAAGAGGATGGCGCGGGGTTGCTTCTATTTGGAACAGTGATTGTTCAAAAAGTGGAAGTTGGAACTTGATAGTGACGATGCTTGTTTAGGATAAAGTGACGATCCTTGCTAAGAATCTGGTGGCGTGCCATGATTAGGGTTGGCAATTACAGCGCATTAAAATTTTAATAAAAGGGTAAAATAGTAATTCAACATTTAGAATTAAAGAGTTCATGCTTTAAGGTTATAATATAAATATAGATATAGATTTTAATACAATAATGAAACAAATCTAATACAATTTTGACATAATTCTGAAAACTTTATCTTACCAATGAACAACATAATCTTGACCTATCTTTTGTTAAATTTGATCGATTTGATAGATAGTTAATTCTTTCATCTTCATGTTTCCAACTAATTCATAAAACCAAATAATGGATTCAAAGCTTGAAGCGTTTTAGTGGCCATCAATGGTGAATCCTTGCTACTGTAATTTCAGAGATTTTGAAATCCCTACTTGTGCACACGATGTTGTATAAATTTTGAATCTTTGTATTCTTCTCCTTATTTTTGGGGTAAAAATCGTGAAACATGAGTAACAATCAATTTGAAGATATGAATATTCAAAAATAGTTGTTTGGATGAAAATTGTAAAGAAGATGAGCAAAAACGTGAGTGAAAAAATGGTGAAAAGGAGAGAGACATGGGTAATTACCCAAGTGAATTGCCATATTTAGTTAAAAGATTTCTATGACTCTTTCAATATAGCATACCTAAGTGGATTTAGCCGTCAGGATACTAGACTGTAACTGTGCATGCAAATCAACTGAAATGGCACGTCAGGCCAAATAACTAATAGTAGCAATATACTTTACACTTAAATGTTTGTTTTCGCATTAAAGCGAAATAGAATGTACATCAACTAGTATTGTACGAGACCAGTCGATGTAGAATCTAAAGCCTGAAATTTTATGTGATGGTTTTATCCCTTGATGTCTTTGATCAGTGTCTCATAATCTTGAAAGACAACTAAATCTGAAGCTAGAACAATTTCAATTTCTGTCATACTATCTCTGTCTAGACATTATGGACTTGACTAAGTCCAGTATCCGGACATAGTCATAAAACAGAGACGATTCTTTGCCTTCAAGACCATCCCTGCTCACCCTGTTACTGCCTGCAAGATTGTTGCACGGGCTTCCACCAATCAGTAAATCAAATCCGCCAAATGAATCTATCAGTTGCTCCAACCGGTCTCCATTCAACTGCTGCACATCCTCAAAATCGATAAGATTCCCTCTCTGATTAGTCTGCTCCCACCAACTTCTCACAATGTTCCTGTTGACTTCAGATTTTTCCACAGAGACCACATTGTTTAGTTGAATCCCCAGACGGTAAAGAGCAACTTCAGCACCGCCAATCCCAGAGAAGAGTGATAACACGTTCATCCCATTTGGAAACCTGTCTTTCAATACCGATAAATGGTATGCCACTGTGTCAACCTAATAATAACATCAACCCAAGCATCATGTTAAAAATTATTCCAAGGAAAAGAAATTGTATAAGCCAGGGGAGGAGTTACTTAACTACATCTTGCAAACCCAAGTTTATGTGGAGAAAAGGGGGAAAAGAAAACAAGGTTTGGATATACAACAACATACCCAATGTATTTCCAGAAGTGGGGTATGGGGAAGGTAAAATGTACACTGATCTTATTCCTACCTTTATAGGATAAAGAGGTTGTTTCCGATACACCCTCGACTCAATACATCCAAGAATAAGGATCATAAATCATCAAGAATATATCTTTCCACCAAAAAGAATATTTAAAAGAGAAAGTAATCCACTATGGCCCAAGCAATAATAATATTTGGTAAAGACAATAAGACGAGGGGATATTATGTTGTCGACCAAGAAAAAGGAAAGAAGAAATAGACAAGACCTTATTGAAGTAGCTTTAGAATACCGTATGGTGTGGCCATGAGAGAGCAACAGGATACCATTGCAAAAGAAGCTAATACCATCCATATGAATCAATAAAAAAAAAAAGCATCCTCACTATATCTAGCTAACTTTTTCAAAAACAGCAAAGACAGGTTAACTGGATCAGACGTTCAACCTATTCAAATTATTATATTTAATTTCACAGTGGAATTTCCTCAAGTGTTTCTTTGCTAGCAGAAGGTAACAACTTTCACCACCATCAACTTTAAAGTATAGAGGTATGACTGGTAAAATTTTAGATATCTATAGCTAAGATAGGGTCATAGCTTCTATCATCCCTTCTCACTTTACCTACCTCCACCTCCCTCTCCATTTCTATGACCAGTTTACCATTACAAGGACCCAAGTAGGCATGTACACAGATCATGCAATCATTCAGTAACTCAAGATTAGTTTATGCTACAACTCCCAGTAGCTGACTCATCTGCACACTCTCAAAACATTCTATGCCTCCCAGGTACATCAGAACCTCAGATGAGGATGAAATTGGGAAAAGGTATACACACACGAAAAAAAAACTTAATCAAGTCAAGGATTTGGTTTTCTTTCTCTAGACTTCTGAAAACAAGAGTTCATGCATATGTTAATGCCAAGGAGAAACCGAAGTCTTTCTTTAAAGGAGGAAAAGAAAAACTTTGTAATGATGTTTACTAGTAATGAATAATCACTCTTGCACCCCAATTCACCCCAGAAAACAATAACTAAATAGATAAATAACAAAAACACTAAAGTCGAAAGAGGGACAACTGATTTGCTCATTAGTTCAGCTAATCTACTTTTACTATATGTCAACCATTACAAGTACAAATACGTCATCTGTGGGACATAGCTAGTGCAAAACTGCTCCTTTTCTTTTGAATTTTGATTAGCCCGTAAAAGTTGAACTCCTCTTATAACACCATCAATTTTTGCTAACATAGAGTTCACAATTGCACAGTGAGGGATAACAGGTGTAACACAGAGCTTCTTCCCGACATTCTCTATGATGAAGTGCTTTAGTAAGATTGAGGTTGGAGCAAACCTCACACTAAGTATTGCAGCTGGGATAAAACTGAAATTTCCAGATTGTCTCTCATATGCTTCAAACAATCAACCATTCCTTTGAGGACAAAGCTTCTTCTTTTCATTATAAAGAAGTGATCAACCATTGTATATGTCAAAACATAGTTGCCTAAAATAATTGAAAACTAAAGCTGAAGTCACAGGAAATGTGTCACCTTGTTACATCAACCCTTTTGATTACCTCATTCCTCCAAGAAACACTAAGGACAACACAAACACAAAGCTGATTGTTTATACTATGTCAAAGCAGGCTACTCAGCCCTTTGTGCCCAGAATGAGATGGTGGAAAGCTGGCCATGGAAACTAATTTGGAAAAAAAAAAATTAGCCCCAAATGTGATTTGGTTCACTTGGACAGCGCTCTACTGAGCATGTTTGACTTAAGATAATCTCAACAGAAGGAATGTGTATTGTCAACTGACGCTACTTGTGCAATCAAGGTATAGAAAACAGTCACCTACTACTACACTGCTCAGTTGCTACAGATATCAGCTGAATATGTTCTTTTCAGTGTTTGGGCTCAGTTGGGTCATGCCTGAAAGGTTAAGGATGCTTGCATATGCTGGAGTACTTGGAAAGTTGGCAGAGCCATCAAGAAAATCTGGAAAATGGTCCCTGCTTGTAACTTATGGTGTATTTGAATAGAGGAACCATAGATGTTTTGATGGAATAGCAACTACTAATCAGAGTCTCAAGGCTAAAGGTCTTATTTTGTTGTATAGCTGGAGTATTTTGTCCCCTTTAAACTCTCCAGACAAGTTTTTGGATTTTATTAGCTCCTTATCTTTAGTGTAGGGCTCACTGTAATGGAGCTAACAAACTCACTTTTGATCTCTCTTTTGTGTACTATTTGCATCTGTTTGATGCCTTTAATGAAATCTATTACTTCATCTTAAAAAACACTAAACTGAGACAATATTGGTATTGTAACGAAGTGGTTGCAACTTCATCTAACACCCAAGTAGGTCATGGTTAAAATCTCACCCACCGGATTCCCCTTCCCCTTATTCACAGGCCTCCCCCTCTTCCACCACCCAACCAGCCCAAAAAAATAAATGTTCAATATAAGAGTTTTTAGTGATTTTGCTGACGAATCGCCCATTACCCCCTACACGCATGGTTACCAGATGCCCATGGAAAAGCACATTACATACTTGTATGCTTCAAAACCATGGAGTCCCAGAACTCTTATTCTAGAGCTAGCGATATTCCCTTAACTGTAGATTCAACAGCACCAGTTATGCACCTTCATTTCATTTTATATATAGGTTCTCTACCTCTTTTTGCAACAATTCATCCACTTCCCTCTACTCCATAGAGAAATTTTAGAAAACTAAGATGACACTGAAGTTGTAGCATCAATGAATGTTCTGTTCAAAAACCACCAATATCATCCCCCCTTGGGAAAAAATTAAGCTACATTACGTAGTG
>JBCEWC010015289.1:0-13823 GCA_038996855.1 Solanum aculeatissimum
ATATAGATATACATACATGTGACACATGGACAATTTTATTTGCATAGTCATGTGGGGGGCACTTGGCCCCTCCTTAGGATTCCAATACACTCTTTCATTTCTCTTTATTACTCTTTCTCTTCTCTTTTTAAAAAAAAATATTAATTAATTCTTTTAATTTAAAATTTAATTATAAATTGAATATTACGCAAATAATGTTTTTACTATTTTATAAACTAGAAGATTTGTTTTATATAAATACATATATATGTACTGACACAATTTTAGTAGATTAACATATAAACCAATTTAAATAATGTTTAAATATTTGAAATTCAGATATAATATTTTTTTGACACCATTAATTAAAAAAAAAACTACAATTGTAATACATTTTGAATTCGATACTTCATATATATTATAGACATTTTTTAATGCATGTGGAGAATATAATTAATATAATAATTATTTTAACATCATTAATAAGAGAAAATAAAAAAAAATATAATACATTTTAAATTCAGTAAATAATACATATTATAAGTATTATGTGTAATTTTAAATATTTCAGTATGATTAAATTAATTTTATATTATTATAAAATGTATTATATTTATTAAAATAATAATAGCAAAATTTATAACAATGTATGATATTAAAGATGATGAATTGAATGGGGAGAGAGAAAGAGAGAAAAAGGGGAATTAAAAAAAACACGTCAGTCAAGAAAAGAAAAGAAAGAGAAGAAAAGAAAGAAAGATAATGAATTTCTTGTAATTTATTGGTAAAATATATCATGGACCGTAATTAAAAAAAATACGCTAAAAAAGATAATATTTGATATATAATATATTATTTATGTAAATACTTAAAAAAAAACAAATGTCATGAAGTTTAGACCTTATTTTCATAAAAGTTAGTTAATTTGAGTTGACATTGAATTTTGAATCAAGACCCAACTTCGACATATGACATGGGACTCAATTTTTGAATTGAGATCTGATCTAAAATTTGACTCGAGCCCGATCTTAATTTTTGATCTAGGTATCAACTTTTAAATCGAGATCCGACCATGGCATCTGATCCATGAGTACTCGACCCAGACACTCGATCCAGGATCCAGGATTCAACACTTGACCTGCAGTCCGACCTTGACTCTTGACCAAAATCTCACTCCGACATCAACATGATTCGGGACTTGATTTCAAATCCTAATTCTGGACCAAACATCCAAAGTGAAATTCAATCCCAATTCAACTCGGAACTCAAAAATTAGGTCTCAAATTTAGGTGGAGACTCAGATCATAAATTGAGAATTAGGAGTTGAATTCTAAAATATATAGTATTGAAAATCGATATTCAAAACTTAAATTATGGTGAAAAGTTGAGATGTGAGGTTATGAAAGAGTTTTGAAAAATATTTTTCATATTTTTTGAAGATAAGTCATTTATCTTAAATTAAATAAATTAATTAAAAAGTATTTTTTAAATCATTTAATAGAGGAGAAAATTATAAAACTTGGTACCAAATATATTATGATAAAATTCGGAGATTCCTAGAATTAGAAGATTCGATGCACGTACCCGTACAACTTTGTTTATCACTGAAATGGAAAGTTGTCGTCCTATTCAGATATCAACATCAACTAGTGGTGCTTTTTATCATCTTTCCAGATAATTATTAATTAATTAATATGCACATGCATACCATTGGTCAAAAAATACTGAGACTTTAATCACGTGAAAGATGTAATATATTCGCAGAAATCTCTATCATAAATACATTAAATTGATATAGATAGATTATGAATCTAAAAGAGAATAAAAATAAATTTATTATTAAAAAAATTTACATTTTACAAAAATTTTATAATGAACCATTCAAAAAGAGTCATCAGCTCTAAAGTGTAAATTTGTTTTTTATATTTTATAAAGTGTAAAAACAATTGACACTTTAAAAAGTGTAAAAAAAATTTACACTTTAAAAAGTGTAAAACTTTTCTACACTTTACAGTTTTTGCACTTAATATTGATTTGATGCATCATAATTTTTTACACTTCGTAAAGTGTAAATTTTTTTTACACTTTACAATTTTTGCGTTCTTTCTCATACAATTATATTGATTTGATGCATCATAAAGACGTGAAAAATTATTATGTTTTACATTTTTGTGTTGTATTGTAATGTATTATATCATACTGTATTGTTTCAATGAATACAATGTTTAGATTGATTGCATTGTTATCCATTGTTATATAATGTTATACATTCATAAATGAATGATAAACCTACAAGAAATTGTAGGGTTATGGTAGAGCTACCATGAAAAGATAGGGTAAATGATAAAATAAAGGAAAAATTAAACAACTACGCAATATATTTTACCATAATTTCTAATAATTCCCACCGTCCTAAAAAATTACAAATCCCTTATTTCTACTTCTCTCTCCAACTTGTAGATGCATAAACTATTATTTCTCACTCCTCTTTAATTTATCCTATATTCCCTCCTAATTTTAAGTATTCTAATCAATATCTACATAATTCTCCTATTTTTCAGTTGTCTAATTAATCTTTTCACGATTAATTTCAATTTCAAAATTTTTATCATTATTTTTAAATTAAATAAAAAGGGAAGAAAATTGAAAAGTCTCTGATTTCTCCGTCAAAATCTAGTGTCTTCCATTTTTTATTTTCTTCTTCATAACAGTCGTCCATGTTCAATCATTGATACATATGGATTCCTCATTCCAAAGTTTCACACCGGCAACATTTTGATTCCAAGGATGAGGTTTTTCATGAAAATAGATAGGAAAAAATGAATGACCCATTATTGGCCGAGAAATCGCAAGAAAATGATCCGTCATCTTTGTTTTGGCGATGATGCCCAAAATCCTCAAGATGAGTTCATTGAAGAGGATTTACCAATTGATACTTGAAGAAGGATTTTCATGATTTTTAGAATGATAGATACTTGATACTTAAAATTAAGATTTTACCAGTTGATACCTGAAGAAAGATTTTTCTATATATTTTTTTAGAATGATAGATATTTGATATTTAAAATTAAGTGTTGCATTTAAGTACTTGATACTTTAAGAAGGAGTGTTTGTGCTTATCAAACTACTGAAAATTGATACCTGACATAAGTTTTATGTTTTTTGTCTAGAAGATACTTGATATTTAAAATTAGGTGTTTGATCTAGATAATTGATACCTGAAGAAGGATTTTCCATTCACCTCATCAAAGGTTAGGATTCCCAGATTTCAGAATGACGCAATAAAATTGATTTATTCATACCTTCTCTTCTCTGTTCTTTTGAAAACGGAACTAAGAAGACATGAAATTAACCAAACGATGATTTCTCTGGTAGCATTAACCACAAAAATAGAAAAGAATTCAATGATATTGAATTCAAGATCTATGTACCATTCGAAAGCAATTCCTGTGAGAGACTGAACAAACTGCTTAACAAGATGATTATCATATATTCTAACATTATTGCAAGTTTCAACCAAGTGTACTACATGTTGTTTTAAGTTTCCTTTGCCGTCAAACTGTTGAAATTTTGGGGGTGATAACCAGTAGGTATCTTCAAGTTATCAATTCTTGCAGAGTATGATTTCACATACGTGAGAGAAGATTTTGCGGCACTCTCATATTTGTCCTTAATGGTTCCCATGATAAACTCCTTGATTGGGTCAATTGAAATCGTTCCTTCAGAGAAAACATGAATCTTTTTAGCATGTTCCACTTGTTTTGCGGAATGATCAATTGTCTCTTGTACTTGCGGACGTTTTCCAGGTGCATGACTAGATTCTTCGTCTATCATGCCTTCTACCCTGTCTATTAACTTAACAATTCAAGCATCTTGATCTTGAACATATTTGGTTAAGCCTTCAATAGCTCTTGTCAAGTTTGCAATTTGTTCCTTTACGGATGAAGCATTAGTCACCATCACATTCATGACCATCATAGATGATGGAAAATAATACCTATCTTCCCAAACATGAGATGCAGATATGTTATGCGGAGCAAAATCAATGTTCAAAACATCACCATCGGCTACAATAAAGGACCTTTTAGGGGTAGATGAGCTCAATTGAGCAAGAGCCCTCTCAACCATTTCAGCAATATCATTGCCTTCTTTTGCGACTTTTGTGGGAGACTCAACGATTTTGGGAGATGAGCCAAAGACAAAAGCAGATTCGAATTGCACTTGTGAGACTTGTTGCCCGAGCAATTTGGCTTGGTTCCTCGTGATGGGTCCCATGCTTTCCATTGAAACATCGACGATATTCTCTATAACAATAGAGAATTTAGATCCAATGGCTTTTACGGATGCGAATTTCGAGTTGACCTTTTCAGAAGACATCTCAGAGTTCTTGGATTTTGATTTTTTTTTTATTGGAAGAGAAGAGATGAGAGGTAAAGATTGTCCCATCGGGTATGCCAATTTGTAAGCGATTAAGTTTCGTTCCTGAAAAATAGCAATCAAGAAAGGAAAATAGCGACAAATAATGAGATTTATATTTCAATGACTTATGTGAATGTTACAATATTTATAAAATCTAAAAAAAAAAAGATATAATCCTCTGATTCTTCTTTTCACGATCTTCAACTCAAGACCTTATCTTGTTTTTGAATCGACGAAATACTTGCGGCTCAACACTTGAAGATGAAGACTTCTTTGTATAAGGAAGACTTGCAAATCACCACTGTAGAGTAAGGATTCTCTATGTATTCTTTTTTCTTTTGTGTCCTCTTGTTCTTTTTTCTGGACTTATGAAGACCCCTTTATATAGTTGTAAGTTAGGGTTTGAGAGTATTTTGGTTTTCAATTAATTTTAGAAGACCTTGGGCTTGAAGAACATAAGTTGGGCTCGTCTTGTCAACTTAATAGACTAATCCAAATATAATTTGGACTTTATTTAAGTCATAATTTTAATTTAAATATAAATTCAACCTCATTAACCAATAATTTGACTTGATCAATATATCATGAAATTAAGATTTAATTCATATTTAATATGGATTAATCAATAAAATTTCACTGCGTACGCATGAATTGAAACATTGATTTGTTACAAATTATAGAGAATGTGGTGAAATATATTTGGTGGTTCTTGTCATGAGGCAGGAAAATTGAAGGTAGGCACATCCCTGAGTAAACTACTAAGTCGTCAAAGGGTCGAGAAGACGCTTACAATAGTGAAATATCAGCAACAGAAAATTGATGCGGGTTTGCCGTTGGTTTTCTCCGGGACTTCCCCTGCGCGGTGATACCACAAAGATAAAGGGTGGGTATAGGTTTTTATTGTGTTAATTGAAGTGGCGAGCATAACTTTTTATTAATGACTTAAAATAGAATGTGTAGATTAATAAAAAGGACCTTTTAGTTTTGGAGTTCCAAAGAATATAGATTAATTGTTGAATTGGTGCATGAAACTCGAAGAACCAACAAAGAGCTTCATAGCCATTAATGGAGCTTGGAGTTTGAGTTGGAATTTTGGATTTTTACAAGCAGCCAGCAGGTTCCAACTAACAAAAGTCAATAATTTCAATTTTTTCCCCAAAATATCCAAACCGAAACCAACACACCCATTTCCTTACAACTGAAATCACAATATGTAATAAGATGATTTTTCATCCGAAATTGCAGCAGCATCATCTTTCTTAGTTTCTTTCTTCTTCTTCTTGTTTTTTTTGTTGGAATTCGACTGCCTTCTGCTGCCATTTTCGCCACCGTGTGCGACAGATTTGAAGAACCGGTGAATATATCTATACAAGTGACTTGTGGGAAAGGAGGTTTTTGGATTATTTCAATAGCAGCGTTACTCTTATTTTTGCGCATGAACATAAGGTGACACGTCTTTTTCCTCTGCTTTTGCTTCTTAAGAAGCTCATTAATGACTGGAAATTTCTCTGTTCAATTAGGAATTGAAATGAGTTTGGGTGAATCCATTTTGTGATTTTTTCTTTATGCATTTGGTGTCTAAGACTAAACTAAATGGGTTACAAGTTGAATTTAATTGAGAATTTGTTTAAAATAAGTAATTCAAGTTGAAAATGAAAATTTGAGGTTGATTTAGGGGAAATCATTACTTTGGAGGGTACGATTTGTAAACGGTGGGGATACAAATAACTCGATATTAACAGTAAAGATAAAATCAATTAATAAATAAAAATTGAGAGGGATATTATTGACCCTAAAATTAACTAATAAATAAAAATAAAGAGATATTTTTAACCCTTTTTCCTTGAATAATTTCAGGATTTGCCATAAGTCTAGGTGGATCCTAGGATTTTTGTACGAATTGTGTCGTACCCCTAGAAATAATTGTTTATAGATTTTGACAAATCACAAGACTTGCTTAGAAATTTTAGTTGCTGCAAACTTCATCTAAATCAACTCAAAATGACTCTGAAATTTGATATTTACTCTTCTAAATACCAATTGCAATAATTCACAATATTTAAATTCAATCGTAACCTAAAAATTCAATAGACCTACTTCGGCTTCTTCAACAATCAAGCCCAACAAAACTCAACAATAGTGTTCTTGGAGCTTCTACATCCCAAGTCTACAAATGAGAAATGAGTTTTAAGTTTTCCACACTTGCGAAGAAAGAAAGAGAAGAGGTAGTTTTGACGCATATCTATATTTGACAAACAGGCAAACTTAATAAATTAAAGACAAAGTTAAGACATTGATCTCTAAAACGGACATTCAGTGAGAAGTCTTGCGTATGATCGATTTTCCCCTATGATAGAATAAACTTAGGTACTTTTTTTTAATCGCCTATGACCATCAACGGACAATACAGCTTGCCTTCATTTATCGCTACTCTTAATCATCTTCTCTTTCAGGTGGAAGGCCACACGGCAAAAGCATTTTCTGCACAAGCACAAGCACCAGCAACTACGCATTATGCCAAATCAAGGATGTATATTCACAATGTATCATATATACATCAATGATACAGAAATTCAATATCTTTGCTTGTTCTATCTTATTAAACGGCAAGAATATTAGCAAGTAGTAATTTCTCAGTAGGCGGGTGATAAATAAACTTGAACATTCTGTCTTCCACATGAACCAGATTTCATCAACACTGAAATTATTAAGGAGTGGCTGGCTCTCCAGATCAGTAGGTTTAAAATTATTGCATTTAACTGGTGGTCATACAAACATCCACAAGTGGGAGCATGTCGAGGTATAACTTACTGAATATCTACGACAGCCTTTCCAAAAGGCATACAAATTGGAGACATCTGCTTTTCTTAGTGTTTTCTGACTAACCTCAGCCTATAAAAATATTTAAGTGGCAACATAGCAATGGTTATTGGGGTTAACAAGGTTTAACCACTAATAGTTTGTTTGAATGGTTGTTTTGTATCGTTTCATAATGTATTGTACTGTGTTGTATTATATCGAATTGTATTGTACATTATTGTTTCAATAAATACAATGTTTGGATAGATTGTATTGTTCTCCATCATTACATAATGTCATACATCGATAATTTGAATGATAAACCTACCAGAAATTGTAGATTATGTGATAGAGCTACCATGGAAAGATCGGGTAAATGATAAAATATAATTATTAAATAATAAATAAAGTAAAAAATAAGAAGATATTAAAGTAATGATACAACCACACCAAATCAGTCATTACACAAAATGGGTCTTTTCATCGTTACCTAATGATGAATTTAAACGATACGATATAATGAAATTTAAGTAACAATCAAAACAAACATTGTATTTAAAGTAACAATCGGATACAATATAATGGGTAACAACCATCCAAACAAGGGGTAAAAAATAACTACAGGCAAACCAGGCAAGTCTAACCATAGATCTACATCAGAGACTTAAAACTTCTAAAATCACAAAAACAATTACTCCCTCCTAATTTATGTGGCATACTTTCATTTTTAGTTTGTCCGAAAAAAGAATGCCATAATTCCTTATTTAGAAACAATGTAACTTCAAACTTCTAAGTTTACCACTAATCAGATAATTTATAACAATACAAATGTCTATAGCTTGTTTTAGAATACAAATTTTCTTTCCCAACCTCGTGCTCAATCAGTAATCGCCACAAAAATTGGGACGGATGGAATGGATGACTAAGGCTGTGACCACACCTTATGGGACCAGATTATGGAGATCCATAAGAGCTCTTTGGGAGGAAGTTAAACTCAAATGCAAGATGAAAGTGGGAAATGGGAACAAGATCAAATTTTGGAAGGATGAATGGAATGAGAAAGGTAACTTGGAAACCCTTTTCCCTAATATGTACAATCTGCCCCTGTTTCAACAAAGAACTATTGCAGAACGCTGGACACCACAGGGAGACAACCAAATGACTGGGAAGTAATGAGGTTGGCAGAATTCCTCAACATTGTTGGACACTTTACTGGACTTTAGACAAATGAGAATATGCTTTGGTGGAAAGGCAACAACTAGGAGAGTTCTCAAAGTACATTCATCTTACAGGATGATGGATCAATTAAGCAAGCAGAGCTCCACTTGGCCTTGGAAACAAATATGGAAGTTTAGAATTCCACACAAAGTTCCATGCTTTATTTGGTTGCTAGCTAAGGAGGCTGCCACGGCCCAGGATAATGTAAAGAAAAGGGGGATAACCTTATGATCTTTGTGGGGGAAACCTTAGAAACAAATAAACCATCTATTTCTACACTACAATATGCCTGGGAGAGTTACTGAGGCCTTAAATAGCTGGGAGGAGGCAAGTGTCCTTGCAAAAGACAATTAGATGGAGAATTATCCCTTGGACAATCTGGAAAGAGAGACTCCAGATGTTTTGAAGGCATAGAGAAGTGTGCAGGAAGTTAAACTAAACTACATTTTGTTGTTATGTTTTCGGTGTAATCAACTATACTCAAACGACATTGTCTCTATGGTTGATGTTTTAGACTCAATATAGAAATAGAGCAGTGGATTTTGGAGTGCATTTGTATATAAGATTTGAGTACAACTCATGTACTGTTGTGATATAGTACAAAGTTACCAAGTTCAAAAAAATTGGGACGGAGGGGGAATTGTTTTGGAAGTTTCTATTCGAGCAAGTGCGACAGCCTTCTAGTATATAGTCACAACCTTCTAGTCAGAGGACTTCATGCTTTCCTCCTCAAAAATGTTAATTTCCATCTACCTGCCACTCCTCGGTGGTAAGGAAGTAAAAATTATTGTTAGGATGACCTTTATATGTTGGAAGCAAGACAATGATTACAAGCAGTCCCTAAAGGAAGGTTCAAGAAGCAAATCTTCCCCTTCAATTCTTTCAGTAAAGCTTGACCTGAAATGATTCAAACCAGATGAAGATTTGGGAATCCATAAGGACTAGTCGTTCCAGAATGCAGATAGAATCAGCATAACTAAATGTAGGTACGCTGTTATATAAAGGACCAAATGGAGCTCAACAGTAAACTAGTACCCAAACAACTCCCTTTAGCTCTATACAATTCAAAATTTAAAGGCATACACTTGCACACTTTAGCATTGAAAAGTGGTGAATCCACTAGGGGGCAATGAAGTCATATGCATCTTTCCCTCTAGAAGATGAAATTGAATGGTTTCAGGTTGCAGGTTTTAGCCAGCAAATAGGTAGAGCCGACTCACTCAAGGGCAATTACATTTGCAAATGGACAAACTAGCATTAGTTAGAGCTAACTCACTCAAGTCTAGCAAGCATATAGCAAGAGGATAAAAAATACACCCAAAAGGTGGCAAAGCTCATGACAAATATCATGAGATCTCTTCTGTACATTTTTAAACTCGGAAACTTATCACCTAGATTTACCAACCAAAAGCTCCCTAGAAACTGTATGCCCATTCCAAATTTATGAAAATATGATTGCTGGACTTGAGTGAGTTGGTTCTACTTTGAATGCTCATCACAGTACTAGTTCCTTGACATACCCTCAAACTATAGGCAAAAATGTTCCAACCTTCACTTATCATAACAAATATCATGAAATCTCCTCTACATTTTCTAAACCTCGCAACTTAGCATAATCTCCTAGATTTACCAACCATTACCAACCAAAAGCTCCCCAAAAGTTACTCAATGGTCTAGCATCTCCAATTTTGTTAGTTCAGATCCTTGGTAGTTTCTTTTGGAGTCTCAACTAAAACTTGATAATAACTCGAATAGTGAAAACCCAAATACTTCGTCCTTTTAACAGGCTCATTTACAAGAATTCTTGGCATTCTCTAATGGAAAGCACTAAATAGATTTTCACAAAGAAATGCATACAACAGTTTGATATTTGGTTTGGAAATAGTACAACTTTTTCTTACTGGTGAGAGAAAATAAAATAAAAGAAGGGGCATCAAGAAGGTGCTACAACTTATAAGTGCAAACAAATCATTTTTCAACAAAAGACAATGCTAATCATAACATTAAAGCAGAAAGTTCTATTATCTAGTTCGTAAAGGAACGCACAAAAGCACACTAATAGCACTTAATTCACTCATTACGCAAGTCAATGCAAAACAATTCATTACGCAAGTCAACACAAAACAATTCATTACGCAAGCCTGCAGATTAAGATCTATGAAAACAAAGTAACGGCAAAACAAGATAAACATTTTCAACAAAGCACAAACCTGCATAAAATTGTAACGTTCTCTTCCAATTGATTCATTTTCTGCAATTGCAAAATAGGCCAACATTGGGTAGTGACCAACATAGGACGCATAGCTGTCGCGCTGAATGTTTACCGCCCACTCACTAAATCAAATAAAGAATATCCAAAACATCAGTTATAATAGTGTAACAATAAATGTCAAACTGAGACGATAAATAAATAAGGTGAATAATTTGAAGAAATGCAAAAATAGGTAAGTTACAATCTAGTCAAGTCGGCATGTCCTGTTCCAACATATTTAGCTTGTAAGTGCTCAAGCTGGGAGTTGATGTTGAACCTATCACTAGCCTGTAACCATTAAACTCGTTAATCAACTGTATATTCCACGAATTCACAAACAGAGAAAAATTAGAGTGACATGTACCCTGAGCTATAAATTAGGATTTTGGGAAGAAAATACACAAACATATGTCAATTGAACAGGAAAAACAATGATGAGAAAAAGGTGAAAATTTAGACTGGATAGAAGGACATAAAAATAGAAATTGAATCATGCATTTGAAGAACCAAAACATATTAGGGTTTTGGGTAAGAAAAGGGCGAATATATGATAATCGATACTGAACTTATGAAATTGATGTTAGTTTACCTGCATTTTTTGAAAAGCACAGTGGGAAGATAAGGGAGATGAGGTGAATAAAACAGAGCGCGATGTGGAGTACTATCCTGCACAAGACGGGAAGTGAAACGGGTCACGCTTTGGGATATGTTCTCATATATCTTCTATATTCTCTATTCTCTGTATGAATAAGTGGCAGTAGCAACTTTACCACCAAATCGATCAAAATTTGTCAAAGAGGCAGTTCTCCATCCATCTATCTATTTAAGTTGTCTATTTTTATTTCTTTATCATATAAGCTCCATAAAAATATTTTGAAAATGATAGTTGTTATTCTATCACCAAATCAATCAAAATTTGTCCGAGTAGATAATTCTATGTCATCTACCTACTTGAGCTATCTATTTTGTTAGTTTACCACAAATCAATCAAAATTTGACAAAATAGATAGTTCTAGTCCTTTATCATAAAAGGTGCATAAAAATATTTTGTGACCGATAGTTGTTACTTTATCATCAAATCAATCAAAACTCATCAAAGTAGGCAACTCTCCGTCGATCTACCTAATTGAGTTGTCTCCTACTCTTTTATCATACAGGATCCATAAAAATATTTTATGGACTTTTTAATTAAATTTTTTTTGGCTTACCACCAAATCGATTAGAACTCGCCAAAGCAGACAACTCTTCATCGATCTGTCTGCTTCTACTCCTTTATCATACATGGTCTATAAAAATATTTTGTGGACTTTTTAATTAAATCTTTTTATGGCAGCTGCTTATTGACGCGACTGCTTGATTATATTTCTTTAGCTGCTTCAACTATAATTTTACAATATTGTCCCTAATAAGATATTTTTTCAACTATGATTTTATGATATCACCCTGATAAATTATTTTAATTCTGTAAATAGTGAAATTAGGATAAAAACAAATTTCTTTTTAACCAATCAAAACTCGTCAAAGCAGGCAACTCTCCGTCGACCTGACTGCTTGAGTTGTCTACTTCTAGTCCTTTATCATACAGGGTCCATAAAAATTTTTTGTGAGTGGTAGTTGTTACTTTACAACTAAACCAATCAAAACTCACCAAAGCAGGCAACTCTCCGTTGACCTGCCTGCTTGAGTTGTCTGCTTCTGCTCCTTTAAGGTCCTCATGTACTAGGATATCTACTCTATTTCTATCCCTAGAGCTACCTGAGTACCATAATTTAACTCCATCTACGTCTCGAGCTTTGGTACTTACCCATCTGGTCTCCTGAACACATGCTACATTAATTTGTCTCCTCTTAAGACTCTTCACTAGCTCTATGAACTTCCTTATCCTTTGTTCCACGTCCCTACTATATACCTAAGTAAGCTCATGCCCCTCTTACCACTACTACCCCTACCCTCCAACCACAACCGAAGACATGTCACTAATCCACCATCAGATCGTAACGTCACTAAACTACACTAAAAATTAATAACTCAATAAACTACAAAAGATACAATATCTCGAAAACAACAACCTAACAATACAAAACAGTAAAATATAAAATATAATTTACAATAATAAAATAACCAAATACAATATAATCAAGACGAAGAATAATAATTCTATAGAAAATACACGCAACAACCCACAACATCGAGGTGCAAAGAGTAAATCAGGATAGTAAACTAGAGAAATATAAAATAAAAAATTCTCAAGAAACTACACCACAATATGTAACAAGCAAGAAATAGAAGGTAAACAAAAGGGTACAATTAATAAACAAAAAAGTAATCCCCGAAAAAAAGTAGACGTCGTCGAAGACTTCTCCGGAATAATCTCGTGCCGCTGGAGAGAAGCTGTAAGTCAACGACGTGATTAAAGTCACAAAAATCTTCCAATCAAAATAAAAAAAACAAAGAAGAAAAGAGTTCTAGAGAGAGAAATTTTAGTTAGTTTCCAATTTGGAACCGCTGTGATTTCGTTGAGGATCGATAAAGGGTCGTCGGAGAAAATAGAGTTCTTGACTTGTGAATTCTTGATCACTTTGATTTCGCCGAAGAAGAAATAGAATCTGATTTGGTCGGAGAAGAAATAGAATTGAAGATCTTGCCGGACAGAATGAAGTGATCGAAGTGCAAAAATTTGAGAAATGACAAAAAATTGGGGGCGAATTTGGTCAAGTGAAATGCAGAGAACTTAATTTTCTTTCAGTCCTGGCCGGAAAGCTTTGCGATTTACCAACTTCGCGAAAATTTTGGATTGATTTCTTGGTAGTGTTGAATTCGAATTGTGAAATTTTCTGGGTTGATTGTGTACCAAGAAATAAGCTTTTAGGCCTCTATTCTTTTGAATTGCCCTGGTGTATAAGTAGTCACTCTCAAATAATTGTTAAAATACAAAGTTAGCTCATAAACGAATCTTAAATTAAATAAATTAATAAAAAAAATTATTAAATGTCAAAACCCTTATTAAATATGCATATGCATTATCGTTAGTAAAAAAAATTAAAAATAATAAAGAATCTAACTTTCATGTGAAAGATATAATTATTATAAAACTGAATCTAAATTAACTATAGGCGGAACAATAAAAGCAGAAGTAGAGGAAAAGAAGAATTCTTTC
>JBCEWC010015290.1:0-13822 GCA_038996855.1 Solanum aculeatissimum
CTTAAGAGAGTATATAGGAGAGTTCTAATGGATGAAATAGGGTTTAGGGAATGTTATAGGGGTTTAGGATACCTTAAAGGACCAAAAGGGGGCTTAGGGAAATATTAAATCACGAAAATACCATTAATAAAATGGAACTTTTCACTGGACACAATGCCCAAACGTCTGCTACAGTGCTTTCAACCAGTCATACGAGCCGCCCACTTGACATCCAGTGACAGTAAGCGAATTCTCTATACGAACTCTTGGAGGAATTTCTGTTGCATTTCACGAACCCATAACTGGTCCGTTCAAGCTGTGACCGGCCGTGTAAGGTGCCGTCCAACCACCCTTAGACTCAAAACCATCATCCTTGGCTTGTCCAAGCTACTGCCTTACTCGACGAGGCAGTACACGGTCCGTTTGGTGTCAAGCGGTCCGTTCAAGCTCCTGTTGACTTGGACTTGGCTTAGGGGTGGTTCCACACCACCCCAAGCTCACTGTGACACCATACAACACCCTATACGGACCTTACAAAGTTTCACGGTCCGTGTCCCTGTCCTTGGCCATTTTTCTGAGCCTATATCCAATGGCTTCTGAATTTTAGACAGTCTCACTGTTTGGGCCATATCTCTCTCATCCGAACTCCAAATTGAGTGAAACCAGTTTTTTTGGAACGATAACTCAAAGAGAGTCAATTTTATATATGGTATCTCACATGGTTCATCCCACATCAAAAGTTATGATTGTTTGAAGTACACTGTCGAAACTGTCCCTCTAGGTCATTAACTAGTCCAATTTGCATTCGGCCACTTAAACTCAACCCGTGGATACAAAAACTCAACCATGGCTTGTAGTACATCATAGAATGTCAATCATAAGTATATTTCAAAAAATTTTGGGTTGTTACATAGGTACACAAAACCGCCCTTGATAATGTAGAACTCTATCTCCCCCTTGTGAGAAGAACTCTATTTTCTTATCAACTACCAATTTCTTCAATTCAACCAAGGTAGGATCCATGTCTTATTTTTCTTTTACCTCTTCCATCAAGGATAATTCCACCTCATTTGTCACCAACACACCACCATTTCTAAAGTTATTCAACCTCACACCCAAATAAGACAAACAATGCAACTCTCTTACCGACTCTTTCTTCCCATTCTCAACATGTGCAATGCTGCCCATAGACACTCTACTCAAAGCATCAGCCAGAACATTAGCCTTACCAGTGTGATACATCACACGCATGTCATAATCTTTCAAAAGTTCCAACCACCTTCTTTGCCTTAGGTTCAAATCCCTTTTCCTAAACACATATTGCAAGCTTTTATGGTTGGTGAATATATCAACATGCACCCCATAAAGGTAGTGTTGCCAAATCTGCAATGCAAACACAACAACCAATAACTCAATGTCGCGACCCGAATAAGGGGCCTAGATATGACATGGAGAAGGAGAAACCAAAAGTCCTTGATCAAGACATCATAACATCATCACACACATCATCGGTTTGAAAGAGCGGAAAAGTAAACACATAACATATAATTCTAAGGGAAACAGGGCTTTGGACTCAAGCTATAGGGATGTGCAGGGAATGGGATGAGCATGAAACACATAGCATATAGCAATTATTTCTAAGGGGCGGGTAAGTAGGACTCAACCTATGGGGGCATACCGGGTTAGGGGACTTGCCACATAAGCACATACCCATCATTCACAATCCCATAAGCATAAACACAAGCATAAATGGAACATCATTTCCATGACAAATTCCCAACAATTATAATATCCCAATAAAACACAATACAAGTACAAGAGTTTAATGTGTCCAACATAGCCTCTACATAAGAAGAACGGGGCCTCGACATAGTTTGGGGTCACCCTTAATACATAGGACAAGAAAATAACTAATACAAGTAAGATAGAAGGTGGTTATTGCCCTTGAACAAAAAGGCTCACCACAAGCTAGTAACTCCAAAGATGCCACTCATCGTCCGCCCGAAGATAGAAATCGTCGTCGGTCCCTACATGGTTAGAACATGTAGATAAAAGTATGGGTTAACACAAAAAGATGTATTAAGTATGCGGGCATGCAATGCATATGACAATATAGTATGACCAAACGAAATGACAAGGGGACAAGTGGTATGAAAAGAATACACATAGCCAAGAGGAATATATTATAACAATATGTCGTGCCACGATGCATAAAATACAACCTGAGATCATATTAAAGCGGGGATGTGACCTCAACCGACACCGGAGAAGACCTGGGTGAGCTACTACTTGGATTCGAACTACTTGCCAGGTAGGTCCCTAATCACCTTTCAACAAGGGGAAACAAACAAGTCATCCCATCTAGGGAGAAATCCCATGTTGGCACATGGTTTGACGGAAAGGAGTATGGACCCTTGGAGCTAGTCCACCCCAACTCCAATCCCTTGTTACTAAGCCTCATCCCACGAGAAATCATATATATATCCATGCAAGCTTTTCAAAATGGAGAATTGACATTCTTTTCAAAACCATGCATCATTTGACAAACCCATTCATGATCAAATCCAGGTTCATACTTAGGCCAAGCCAACAAGAATTTCCAAAACCATTCCACATCAATGCAATAAGAGTAGCTCATCTACATAGCTTATCATATCAAGACTTCATAACATATCAAAGTTGTGCAAGCACCGATAATGCTCAAAGAGCCATAACAAGAGACTATGTGATCACAAGACTTAACATATCATATCATAACAAGAGTTTCATCATAACCATTCTTCAATGCATATGCCATGAATGAGAGAATCAAGTGCATGGTTAATGGAAAAATCAAACTTTAAACCATATTTCAATAGGTACTTCAACATAATTCATGATAAAATCCCAATTCAAAACATAATGCAAATTACCCATGCATATTAAATAATTAAAGGGACATGCACATTGATCCTTCAAGAATTTCCATAAATCTCATAAAATTCAAACTCAAATCATCATTAAATCACCTAATTTCTACAGCCCACAACTCAATGCAATGAAATATTTCAAAAATTAAAGAAACCATAATCAAAGAAAGCTAAAATTCACAAATTAAAGAGTAGGATTCTTGGGTCTTCATGGATGGAAGGTAATCCATTAATCAAACCCAAATACCTTGAGTTTAATCAAGAGAATTGAATAGAATTGCAAGAGAGATAAATTTCCACAAAATTTTTCAAGCTTTCATCAATGGAGGTCAAGAGAATTGAGTGAATTTTGGAGAGACTTTACGAGTGTTAAAATGGATTAAAAGGGTTTAGGGGACCTTAGAAAGCCTACAAGGGGCATAGGATCTAATTAAATTATAAATTAACCATTAATGAAATGGACTAATTCACTAAAACTAGTGCCACACGGAAGGGCTACAGTGGTCGTTTACATGTTCACGGGCCGTGTACCTACCCGTGAGACTTCACTTGGTCTCATCTTTGGCTTGAACTCTCGAGGGACTTTCTGGATCACTCCACGGGGGGTCTCACGGACCATGTAGCTGTACAAAAACCATGTACTGGTCCATGGAGCATCACTTGGTTCGGAGTCCAGCCCCAAACCTTGGCCAACATTCTGCCCACTTCACGGGACCCCTCACGGGCCGTGAAGGGTCTCATGGTCCGTGGGGTGGTCCGTGGGGTGGTCTGTGGGACCATACTTGGTCCATGTCTTGGACCCCAACTGCTAGGAGCCCACTGGACCAACTCATGAGCACCTATACGGACCGTGGACCACCAAACAGTCTGTGGTCCAACCCTTAGACCCATTCCAGAATCCTTTCCCCAGCGTCCTTCCAATTACGGGCAGTTTCACTGCAAGGGCCATAACATTCACATACAAACTCCTAATTGAGGGAAATCAATTAAGTTGTAAAGATAACTCAAAGAGCTTCAATTTGATACAAAGCAGCCCACACAGTTCACCCCTTACAAAAAGATATGACTTTTCAAAGTCTACTGCTCAACAGGCCTCACAATCTCACCATACGATCCTTTTTTAATCTGGCCACTTAAATACAACCCATGGCTACAAAAATTCAACCATGACCAGTTTAACACTAACCTTGACCAACCATTACAATGTTTGAAAATTTTCGAGTCGTTACACTCAAGATCATGTGTCAGATAATTCTTTTCATGCACTTTCAATTACCTTGAAGCATAGGCGATGACCTTTCCATGTTTCATCAAGACACAATAAAATCATCTGGACCTTCGAGCAATGTCAAAATAGAGTCCAAAATAAGGTGATCCTTCAACAATTGGAAATCTTTTCACATTCATCGAACTATTGGAATTTCACCATTTTTTCAGTCAGCTTTATCAACAGAGAAGCAATAGAGAAAAATCCTTCAACAAATCTTCTATAATATTCGGCAATACCCAAAAAGCTCCTAATTAAAATGTAGACAATGTTCTAGTCCAATTTACTGCCTCTGTCTTCTTTGGATCAACTCAAATACAATCACCCAAAATAATGTGACCAAGAAAAGCCACCTCTCTTAGCAAAAACTCGCACTTGCTAAACTTGGCAAAGATTTGTCTATCTCTCAATATTTGCAATGCAATCCTCAAATTGTCTTCATGATCCTTCACATTTCGTGAATAAACCAATATGTCATCTATGAACACAACCATAAATATATCCAAATATGGTTTGAAGATCCTATTCATCAAATCCATGAAAGTGGCAGGGGAATTTGTTAGTCCAAATGACATAACAAGAATTTAAAATGACCATACTGAGTTCTAAATATAGTCTTTTGAATGTCATCTTCCTTCACCCTCAATTGGTAATATCCAGACCGGAGATCAATCTTAGAAAAGTAGCATGCACCTTGTAGTTCATCATATAAGTCATCAATCCTTGGGAATAGATACTTGTTTTCGATAGTGAATCATCCTTTTTCCTTACAAACAATATGGGAGCACCCCATCATGACACACTAGGCCTTATGAACCCTTTATCAAGCAATTTCTTTCATTGTTCCTCTAATTCCTTCAACTCCACCAGGGCCATTCGATATGGAGGTATAGAAATAGGTTGGTTGTCGTGCAAGAGATCAACACCAAAATCAATTTCCCTAATAGGAGGAATATTGAGAAAAACATCGGGGAAGACATTGTGAAATTCATTTACTATAAGAATCGAATCAAGAGTCAGAACATATGACTCAACATCCATGACTCAAAAAATATGATTTAGATAACCTTTGGAAATCATTTTTATAGCTTTCATACAAGAAATAAACTATCCCTTAAAGACCAAATTGGTTCCCTTCCATTAAAAGATAAGCTTATTAGGAACTTAGAATGTGACCTTACGGGTTCTACAATCAATAGAAGCATAGGATGCGTGCAACCAATCAATACCAAGAATAACATCAAAATCGGTCATATCAAGCTCAACTAGGTCACATGGGAAAACTTTATGCAAGATCGACACGGGACAATTTCTATAAACTTTCTTAGCTAGGATTTACTCACCAATTAGAGTATAGACTGAATTAAACTCTACCAAGACTTCTTGAGACACATCAAGCTTTATCGAAAAGTAAGTAACACAAGACATATTAGCACTGGGATCAAGCAAAGCATGCACATCTTGATCAAAGACTTTTAAAATATCGATAACCACATCGGGAGCCTCCTCAACCTCTTACCTAGCTTGCAAAGCATAGAACTGATTACCATGTAGACCACCACCTTGAAAATGGGCACCTTGTTGCACTTGCAATTTTTGAGCTACTTGACCTTGTGGACGCCCTTCTTTACCATTATTAACAATATTAGGATATTTGGTTATCTTGAGCCCTATCGTTCCACAGCCAAAGCAAGCATTTGTGGCTCTCAAGCACTCACTAACATAGTTCCTTCTACACTTGTAACACATAGGAGGAGTAGCACCACCTTTCACAATATCACCTTGAGCCTTGGGATTAGATCTTTTTTTTGTCAAACCTTTATGAAACACCTTTAGAAGACCCTTGGCCTTATTTAAACCGGCCACTATTAGACTTACCATAAGAGAATCCACTATCATAACGATCCCTATTGGACTCTCTCACGCTCATCTTTTGTAGTTTCTCACTCTCCACTTATTCAGTATATGTCATGAGTCTAGAGATATCTATTTCCTAAATGAGCACCACGACCTTGAATATGGCCCAAGTTAAGGATCACGGACTGTATGAGGGTCCATGGTCTGAGTGGTGGTCCGTGCCATGGTTCAGTGAGCTGGGGGTGGCCAGGACCCACCCCATAACCCAAGGCATGGCTCACGGACCACCCCACGGCCCGTGAGATCTTGTACGGTCCGTGTGGGTGGCCGTTGAGTGGGGCAGAAGCTTGGCCAAGGCCGGGGGTTGGTTCTTGGGCCAAGTGTGGCTCCACATACCAGTACACAGTCCGTGTAAAGCCACATGGTCGTCAAGAGGTCCAAAAAGTTCTTCGAGAGTTCACGTTGAAGTTTTGGCTAAGGTAAGGTTCACGACACTTGGTACGGTCTGTGTGAAACTTTCATGGGCACTGTAGCTCCTCCGTTTGACACTGTTTTACAGTTAAGTGACCATTTCATTAATGGTAAATTAGTGATTTAATTAATCCCTAGGCCTTTTTAGGTATCCTAAAGTCTCTTAAACCTCTAAATCAAGACTCAAACCCTTATTCATCCATTCTAAGCCTCCTCTATACACTTTGAAGAATCCTAAATTTCTCTTGACCTCCATTGTTGAAGCTTGAAAGAATTTGGGAAAAACGAACTTGCTCACTTGAATCTTCAATTCCTTTGGTTATTGTGAGGTATGTGGGATTTGATTCAAGGATTTTGTTCCATCCTTGAAGACCCAAGAACCCTAACCTTTAAATTATGATTTTAAGATTCTTCAGGTTATGGGTTCTTCAATTATTATTGTAGTTTAGCGTTCAGAATTATGTGCTGTAGTTTTTAGGTGATTTAAACATGTTTTAAGCTTAAATTTTATGAATGTTCATGGAAACCCTTGATGAATCAAATTGCATGTCCCTCTTACGATTTAATTATGCATGGGTAGATTGCATTAAGCTTTATTTATGGATTTTCACATGATTTATGATGAATTACCATTCAAAGTATGAATTTAAGTTTGAATTCCATTACCCATGTTCTTGATCCTCATTCATGGCATATGCACGGATATTTTTATGATGAAACTCTTAATGAAACTCATGTTTTGAATGTAATATTAAGACTTGTGATCACATAGTCCCTTGCCATGGCTCTTTGAGCAACTTGGGTGCTTGCACCCCCATGATATGTTTGAATGCATGATATGACAAGCTATGTAGATGAGCTATTCTTATTGCATTGACATGAAATGATCATGAAATGTTTTGTAAAATATTGATGGCCCTTGACCTAAGAATGAACTTGATTCTTGTACAATGGTTTGAGTTTGACTAATGATGCATGATTGGAAAAAAATGTAAGTTTCCCAATTTAATGTTACATGTATATATACGTATTTTCGTGGGATGAGACTTAGTACCGAGGGATTGGAGGCGGATGGACTATCTCCATAGGGTCCATACTCCTCTCCTTCAACACATGTGCCACCATGGGGTAAATCCCTAGATAGGGATTTCCATGTCATGTTATCCCTTTTTTCAAGGGTTTCTAGGGTACTACTTGGCAAGTAGTCCGGATTAGGGTAGTGGCCTACTTGGGTCTTCCATGTTGTCGGTTAAAGTTACATCCCCGCTATATATATTGATCATAGGATTGCATCATGGAATAGCATCTTCTTATAATACTCTTTGGCTACGTGCATTCCATTCATACCACTTGTCCCCTTGTCATGTTTCTTGGTCATACTATATTGTCATATGCATTGCATGCCCGCACACTTAGTGCTTAATTGTGTTAACCCATATTCTTTGTCTACATGTTCTAACCATAGAGGGACCGGAGATGATATCTACATTCTACCAAACGACGTTTGATTCTTAATTGAAGACTTTGCTAGTGATGAGCCCTTTTGTTCAAGGTCAATAGCCACCATTTAACTTCCTATTTTATGTTATGTTATTTACTTTCTTATGTCTTAAGGGTGAGCCTCAAACTTGTTGAGGCCCCGCTCATTCATGTAGAGGCTTGTTGAACCATTCTAGATTCTTGTACGATGACTTGTTATGTTAAACATTTGGTTATGTAATACGATGCTATATAGCTTTGATTATGAAAATGCTCTCTTATTATTCTCATGATATGAATGTTGGGAATCTTGATTGACTATATGCTTATGTGGAAAGTCCCATAATCCTGATGTGCCCCATAGTGGAATCCTATTTACCCATTCCCTAAGAGATTATTGTTATGTGCTATGTGTATACATGTTTGTCCCATTCCTGATATCATCCTCATAGCTTGAGTCCCAAGTTCCAAATCTCTTAGAGCTTATGTATTATGTGTTTAGCTTCCGCACTTCTGAATCGATGATGTGTGTAATGATGCTATGATGGCTTGATCGAGGGTCATCGGGTTCTCCTTCAGTATGTCACATCTAGGCCCCTCTATTCGGGTCATGAAAAAGATTGTATCAGAGCCCTAAGTTTGAAATGATCCTCGGATTCCAACATACCGCATCGATTAGAGTCTTGTCCATGCGTGTAAAGCGCTCCATGTCTATGAACAAGAGGCTATGATGACGTTTCTAGTAAGTGTCTCATTTCATTTATTCCTTGTGTCATGACATGAGATTTTGCGATGACTCTCTCTAAATTATGGTATTTGTCATTTTTCAGAAAATGCCTCCAAGAAGAGCACCCCTTCCCCGTCCAGCTCTAGAAGTTGAGGAAATTACTCCTCGGCCCCCGGTTGAGGAACAGGTGTCCCATGCCGACTTCCATAATATTGTCTCCATATTGGCCCAATCTGTGGCCAACCAAGCTCGGCCCGTCAACCCGACCAATGTCACTACTCCGACATCAAGAGTGAAGGACTTCACTCATATGAACCCTCCGAAGTTTTATGGTTCTAAGGCCGATGAGGTTGCCCAAGAATTCGTGGATAAGCTTACTAAAGTGTTGTCAATCATAGGGCTAAGTTCAGAGGAAAAGGCGAAGTTGGAGGCTTACCAACTCAAAGACATTGCACAAGTATGGTATGGTCAATGGCTTATGGAGAGGGTGTTAGATGTGAAGTTTGGATGGAAAGAATTCAAAGCGGCTTTTGTGGACCGGTTCTTCCCACTTGAGCTTAGGGAAGCTTCGATGACTGAATTTATCAACCTTCGTCAAGGATCTATGACCGTGAGGGACTATGCCCTCAAGTTCACCAAACTCTCCAAGTATGCTCCTACACTTATTTCAGATCCCCGTGCAAGAATGCACAAGTTCATATCGGGTGTGTCGGACTTGGTTGTGAAGGAGTGTCAGACGACTATGCTTATAAGAAGATGGATATTTCAAGAATCATGACCTATGTCGAACGAATTGAAGGTGAAAAGTTGAAAGAGAAAAGGGTGCATGAGGCGAAGAGGGCCCGACTTGATGGTGGGTTCTCAAATATCAAGGGTGGTGGATTTGGCCGTTTCCAACAAGGCCAAGGATCTAATGTGAGACTTACTACTAAGGTGCCTCCCCCTAAGACACAAGTTAGGGATGGTCCTCAGATTCTTTGTTGTGATCGTTGTGGACATAATCATTGGGGTGTATGTAGAGAAACCACCAGTGCTTACTTTTGGTGTGGTAGCTTGGACCACAAAATCTCAAATTGCCCAAAGAACGTGAAGAAGGACCAAATTGATCCCGATGGTCAAGGGGCACCAAAGGCTCCGATTAGAGGTGTTCCAAGAAATAATCAGTTTTATGCTCTTCATGCCCTCCAAGAGGTAGAGGAAGCTTCGGATGTCATCACGGGTATGTTAAAAATCTTTAACTTTGATGCATATGCTTTACTTGATCCGGGTGCCAATTTATCTTTTGTGACTCCTTTGTTGGCTACTAAATTTGGTGTGAGTTCCAAATCTCTAAGGGAACCTTATTCTGTGTATACTCCCGTGAGTGAGTCTATTGTGGCCCGAAAGGTGTATAGGGGTTGTCCCGTGTCGATATTCCATAAGGTGTTTCTCGGTGATCTTATAGAACTTGAAATGTATGATTTTGATGTCATTCTTGGGATGGATTGGTTGCATACAGCCTATGCCTCTATTGATTGGTGAACTAGGCGGGTTAAGTTCCAAGTCCCCAATGAACTGGTGTTAGACTGAAAAGGTGGAAATTTTGTAATTAAGGGTAGGTTTATTTCCTACCTTAAGGCCCAGAGAATGATTGGGAAAGAGTGTATCTATCATATTTTTTGGGTTAGAGATATGGAAGGAGAATCCCATAGGCTTGAATCGGTGCCTGCAATAAGAGAGTTCCCCATTATGTTTTTGGAGGATTTGCCCGGCATCCCTCCCAATAGAGAGGTGGATTTTGGTATAGACTTTCTCCCGGATACTCAACCCATTTATATTTCCCAGTATTGGATGGCTTCGGCGGAGTTAAAGGAGTTGAATGACCAATTGAGGGATTTGTTGGAAAAAGGGTATATTAGGCCTAGCATTTCACCTTGGAGTGCTCCAGTGTTGATTGTGAGGAAAAAGGATGGGTCTCTCCGGATGTGTATTGATTATAGGCAATTGAACAAGCTGACCATTAAGAATAGGTGCCCGTTGCCTAAGATTGATGATTTGTTTGAACAACTTCAAGAGGCTACTCATTTCTCCAAAATAAATCTCTGTTTGAGTTATCACCAATTGAAATTGAGGGAGTGTGATATTCCCAAGATAGCTTTTCATACTCGTTATGGTCATTTTGAGTTTGTGGTGATGTCTTTTGGGTTGACTAATGCTCCGACAGTATTTATGGATCTCATAAATCGGGTGTTCAAGCCATTTCTTGATAACTTTGTGGTGGTCTTTATTGATGATATTTTGATTTACTTCTATAGTGAACAAGAGCATATGGGTCTTTTGAGGTTGGTTCTTCAAACCTTGAGGGAAAAGATATTGTATGCAAAATTTAGCAAATGTGAGTATTGGTTGAGATACGTTTCCTTTCTTGGTCATGTGGTGTCCGGTGATGGCATGAAGGTTGATCCTAAGAAAACTGAAATGGTAAGGGATTGGCCTAGACCATTGACTCCTTCAGATATTAGAAGTTTCCTTGGTTTGGTTGGCTATTATAGAAGGTTTGTTGATGGGTTTTCATCTATAGCGTCTCAATTGACCAAATTAACTCAAAAAAAATCCATGTTTGTATGGACTAATGAATGTGAGAAAAGCTTTCAAACTTTGAAAGATCGACTTACACCGGCTCTGGTTTTGACTTTTCCAAATGGTTTAGATGGGTTTGTGGTTTATTGTGATGCATCCCGTATCGGTGTGGGTTGTGTGCTTATGCAACATGGTAAAGTGATATCCTATGCTTTCTGACAATTGAAGGTGCATGAAAAAATTTATCTGACTCATGATCTTGAACTAGCGGCGGTGGTGTTTGTTTTGAAAATTTGGCATCATTATTTGTATAGGTTTCATGTGGATGTGTTCACCAATCACAAGAGCTTGAAATATGTGTTCACTCAAAGAGATCTTAAATTGAGGCAAATGAGATGGTTAGAGCTTCTTAAAGATTACTATATGAGTGTGCTTTATCACCTCGGCAAGGCCAATGTTGTGGCGGATGCTCTTAGTAGACTTTCTATGGGGAGTGTAGCACATGTAGATGAGGAAAAGAAAGAGGTAGCAAAGGATGTACACCATTTTTCTAGGTTGGGTGTAAGGTTGGCCGAATCCGGAAATGGTAGCATCTTTGTGCAAGGTGGGTCGACTCACTTCCTACCGGTCAAGACTACTTATAGTGCCAAAGAGTATGTCAAGGTGTATATTTGGGAATTGGTAAGGTTTCATGGTGTTCCAAGGTCTATCATATTGGATTGTGGTACCCAATTTACTTCTCATTTTTGGAGGTCCTTTCAAAAAGGACTTGGTACCAAAGTTAATTGAGCACCACATTCCATCTTCAAACCGATGGGCAAGCCGAGAGTACAATTCAAACCTTGGAGGATATGTTGAGGGCTTGACTTTTGGATTTTAAGGGAAATTGGGATCACTTACCTCTCATTGAGTTCGCTTACAACAATATTTTTCATGCTAGCATCGGTATGGCTCCATTTGAGGCTTTATATGGTAGGAGATGTAGGTATCCGGATGGTTGGTTTGAAATTTGTGAGGCGGCCTTGATAGGCCCAAATTTGGTTGTTGAGGCTATTGAAAGGTGAAGTTGATTCGGGAAAGGTTGAAAATGGCCCAAAGTCATCAAAACTCATATTTGGATGTTAGAAAATGGGACCTTGAATTTCATGTTGGTTATTGGGTGTATGTGAAGGTGTCCCCCATGAAGGGTATTATGCGTTTTGACAAAAAGGGCAAGTTGAGCCCCAGGTACTTCGGACCTTATGAGATTGTTAAGAGTATTGGAAATGTAACTTATCGGTTGGACTTGTCTTTGGATATGAGTTCTATTCATCCGGTATTCCATGTGTCTATGTTGAGAAAGTTGGTTGGTGACCCCAAGTCCATTGCACCTTTGGAAGGTGTGACAATTGAAGAGAACTTGACTTATGAGGAAGTACTGGTAGGGGGTTTTCGATACACAAGTGAAGCGGCTTCGCAATAAGGAGGTGGCTTCGTTAAGGTACTTTGGAGGAATCAAGATTTCAAGAGTGTAAGGTGGGAAGGAGAGTTGGACATGATGGAGCGATATCCTTACCTCTTCCAATCTACTCAAGCCTAAGGTACAAGGTTTTACCCTTTAAGTTGTCCTAATTCTTTGTTTCTTGAGTTTCATGATATTACATGCATTCATGAGCACGAAAATGATTTAAATGACGTTTTGACATTTGTTTTGTAAGATTTTGATATGATGCATGATCATTGAGTTTTGATTAGCATGCCTCTTGTTTTGTGATTGAGGTCCTCAAGCCCTAATCTTAGCTCATTCGAGGACGAATGTTCCAAGGGGGACAATGCGCTTTGAGGTAGCATAACTTTTGATACGGGTTGAACCGTGTGGGGTTTTAAATATCAAATTAAATCTCTTTGAGTTAGCTTCAAACACAATTGGTTTCACTCAATTCAGAGTTTGTATGAAGAAGTTATGACCAAAATAGTGAGACTTCCTGAAATTCAGAAGACATTGGAAATAGGCCATGAAAATGGCCCAAGGAAAGGACCATGGACCGTTTGAGTGTCCACGGTCCATGTGGGGCTCCGTGACATGGTCTAGTGAGCTTGGGGTGGCTTGGACCCACCCCATAACCCAAGGGATGGCTCACGGACCATCCCACGGCCCATGAGACCTCAAATGGTCCATGTGGGAGGCCGTTGAGTAGGACAGTGAGCTTTCCAACTTGTGGGGTAGATTCTTGGGACAAGTGTGGCTCAACATACCAATACACTGTCCATGTGAAGCCACACGGTCCGTGAACCCCCTCGTCAAGTTGTCCAGAAAGTCCCCAAAACGTTCGACCCGAAGAAAAATCAAAGGCATGGTACACGACCACTTGGACGGAGCGTGTGGTGTTGGACGGCCACTATAGCTTCTGTGTTTGGCACTGTTTTACAGTTAAGTGTCCGTTTCATTAATTGTATTTTCGTGATTTAATTAATCTCTAGGCCCCTTTTAGGCATCCTAAGGTCCCCTAAACCCCCGTAACCTAACCCTAACCCCTTTTCATCCATTCTAAGCCTCCTCATTACACTTTGAAAAATCCTAAATTCTCTTGACCT
>JBCEWC010015291.1:0-13822 GCA_038996855.1 Solanum aculeatissimum
ATATTTGACTATGTAATATGATGCTATTTCCACTTGATTTATGATTATGTTCTCATGTTATGGTAATGGCTTATGTCACCATGTTATTATAATGACTCGAATGTTGAGCATGATGTATGACTATGTGCTATGTGCAAGCATGCTTATCCCTTTCCCGTACTATTCCCATAGCTTGAGTCCCAAGCCCCTAAATCTTTAGAGTTTATGCGCTACATGTTTTAGCCTCCGCGTTTCCGAACTGATGATGAGTGTAATGATGCTATGATGGCTTGATCGAGGGTCTTTGGGTCCTCATTCGCCATGTCACATCTAAGCCGTCTATTCGGGTCGTGACATAAAAGTTTTAAAATTTAAGGGCAATTGGGTAATAACCCAACGCCTATATAAGCGGGAATGCCTTACTCCTTAAAACTCACGAAAACTTCTCCAAAACCTCTCTAAAACTTCATCATACCCTTCATTTCAATCTCAAAATTTCAAGAATTATTTTGCCTTCTAAGAAAAGTAAGTGAAGCCTCAAGACTTCCTCAAGTTTTTCTTTAAGAAAATCTCAAGTTCAAGGTATGTGGGCTTCATTCATGGGGATTCTTTCACCCGTGAAGCCAATCCTTTTCACCTTATCAAATTCCATTATTTTAAGGTTAAATACTTTATGGGTAAATTTATTTATACATTATGGTCATGATTTTTGTTTGGATTCTTCAAGTATTGTTTAAGTTAACATGAATATCTATTGCATGCATATCACATGAGTTGATTTATATCCATTGAAGCTATGTGTGATGTGAACTATGAAAAATATAAAAGATTGTGAATTTTTAAGACAAATTTCGTGATACCTACATTGGGGTTTTTTACTACAATATTGGTGGGTTGATTTGAATGACTTAAAAATGAATTGGTCTTTACTCCTCTCATTTCCTACACTCTTGAATTGCATGGTTTTGAGATTACAAGCATACCCACCATGTTTTGATCAAAGTTATGAGACAAGTCTTTTAAATTGATAAAGGTCATAGGGAAAGACATGTGAATTATGAATATTATAAATGTTAAAAGGATATTAAAGCATACTATGAGCTCAAGAAAATGTTATGAATGTTAAAGAATAATGTGAAACCCTTGTTTGATTTTTTAGAAGCTTTTGTTTGATGAGCTATTCCATGACATTACTACGACATTATGATGCTTTGCTTATTATCACTATAAGTATGATTTGTATATTACTTGGTATTGTGACCTAGCACAGAGCGGACATTGGTAGGTAGCAATTGTCCCTTAAATATGTTTCCACCATAGGTTGTGAATTATTTGTGACTAGACTAATCAAAAAGGGGGAGTTCCTGTAAGGTAAATGCCACTTAATATTCAAAAAGGGTGGGGGTTCCCGTAAGGCTTCTACATTTTATTATTTGAAAAAAGTGGTGTTCTCGTAATACTTTTATTTTGTAATCTACCAAAAAGGGGTAGTTCTCGTAAGGTAATCGAAAATGGTATTGTTCCCGTAAGGTGGTTGTGAAGCATTTTTCTGTGTTTCGTTTACCTTGGCAAAGTAGATCACTCATTTATTTAGTGTGGATTGAACGCTGGGATTCCAAGTAGTAGCTTGCTTGGTCTTAATTGTCGGTTATGGTCCCTTCCCATCTAAATATGATATGAGTATGATTTGGATATCCACATGCACATTTTGGCTAAAACATTGATCATTCATGTCATATTGTATCCATTCACTATGAATATGTATATTGTTTAATTGTTGTTTATGTTCCCTCGTTGCATTGCACCCACATACTTAGTACATTCCAAGTACTAACTCATATTTCTTTTGCCTACATTGATAGCATCATAAGAAGCTCAAATCAATTGAAGGAAAAGGATGAAGATTGAGAAGATCAAAGGAGGCCCATAACAAGATCTCAAACCAAGGAGTTTAATGATAAGCTCAATGGACTTCAATTGTAGATCCAAAGGTGTCTTATTGGGGAAGAAGAGCTAAAGCCCAAGGAGGATGAATTGTCCAAATGCTACAACTCTTTTTGGACCAAATTCAAGTCCAAGAGGGAGAATTTTAGGGTTAAGTTTCGTGCAAATAAGGCCAAGAAGATTCCAATAATCAACCACAACAAAGGTTGCTTTCTGCCCATGTTTAGAGAGAAGACTAGTCAAACTTCCCATCATTATCAAGATTCTTTTACTAGTTGGGTTTTAACTTGTTTCCCTATTTATATTTAGGTTATTAATGTTTTATTTGTTCTATTTATGGTCTCCCTAGTCCCATTTAATGCTTTCCTAGAACTACTAGATTTATTCCTAGTTAAGATTACTTTATTGCCTTTCTAGAGTAGGATTTATCTTGTAATTTTCTTTCTAGGGTTTGGTTACTCCTTTAGCTTAATCCTTAGAGCCTAGGACGTCCAAGGACCTTATCCTATATATAGGATTCCTTTTTCATTTATTAAGGACAATTAAATTGATATTAATAATATTTGAAAGTTTTTTGAATCTTTGTGACTTGTTCTTTGAGAATTTATCTTTAAACCTTTACTAGTTCATAGTTTTAGGTATAAAGTAATTTCTTCTTGTGACATCTTTGATTTTTTTTTTGGTATTCTTTAGAAGGTCGTTAGTTTACATACTAATTATTGTCTTTAGTTACTCATAAAGTGGTCAAGATTCGAATCGATCATTGTGATTCGTTTTCTCAAGTAAAGGCAGTAGATTTCTTCCATAAATCTTTACGTTGTTACTTTGATCATTTCAAGGCCTTAGAATATCAAATACTTGGAAATTCTTGGATTTTTTTTTTTTAATTTCTCATATCTTTAATTATTTTTTCTATTTCCTTTTTTGTTCTTGCTTTCGCATTCTAGTATTCACTCCATATTAGTGTTTTTTCTAACTCCAATCCTATCAAGTGGTATGAGAGCGGTTCTATCAAGATTCTGTTCTTGGTAAATCTTCAGATTTCTCGAATATCAAGAGAAAAATTTTTAAAAAGTAATTTTTTTTTAAAAAGTACAAAAAAATAGATAACTTGCTCTCCAAGAAATATGTTACTTATCCTCGAAATCTTGCATTAGTTATTTCCAAACAAAAAGGAATTAAGAAGAGGGGATTCTAAACCTTTGAGGATAAGAGAATTCTTTTGTTCTTATATAATTCTAAGTAAGTTCCTTTTTATTAGTGTTTTGTTTCAACTAAATCCTACTTGTTTGAGGAGTAGTTCTTTACTTTCTTTTGTGTTCCAATAATTTACACCTTATTACTAAGAATTTTATACTTGTTTTGGTATAATTATAAATCTACAAAGTACTCTTGCTCAAACGTTATTTGAGGGGAAAAAGGCAAGTGTGGGTGAGTTTAAAAGAGGGTAAAAGTCATATTAAGAGTGTGATACTTGATAATTTTTTAAGATGTCTAATTTAGGTGGTGATGAGCAAAGGAATTATTTAGAAGCCAAGATCAAAGGAAAGAACGACCTTACCCTTCAAGCTATGCACCAACAATTCGAGAGATGGAACCTTCAATTTCAAAATAAGAAATATGATTACCAAGTAGAATGAGACCATAGCTACAATTAGGAGGGAGAATAATGTTGTAACACCCAACAATATTAGATCCCAAGTTAGAAGGAATGTATCCCATGTCCCTTTTGTAAATCTCGAATATGATAATGATGATTTTGATGTTGAATTTAATTTATAAAGAAGAGATAGGAAGGGACAAAAAGGTAGAGTTGAAGATGATAATATAAGTATTATAAAGATGAAGATTTCATCTTTCAAGGGGACAAGGGACCCAGACTATACCTTGATTGGGAGAGACGAATTAAAGCCTATTGAGCTTATCATTAAACTTCTTGGTTTGAGTTCTTGTTATGGGCCTCCTTTGATCTTATAAAGCTTCATCTTTGTCCTTCAGTGGAGTTGAACTTTGTGTGATGATATCATACATGATCTAACCATGTATGGATCAGAGCTCCTATTCATCCTCTTCCTCCTCCACGTGGCTAGCCGGATTATTTGAAGACTATTATTGGTGAGTTCTCCACTCTGGGGACACCATCCACTTTACATTCATGTTATGATTAAGACTTTTATATTTTGGATACTTATCTTTTGAGTGTGAGCCTAGGAGATGCCTTGGCCCATTCTATTTATATTAGAGGTGTTGTTGGATACGGTTATTGGTGTATTGATCTTGACTCCTATCATGTTTATGTAATTATGAAAGACTTTCCTTAGTCCCTTTATTCCCTTCTATGCTTGTTGTATATTTGTTGATGAGATGAAAGTCCCAAGTGCTGGTAACATCCCTATAGCGTGAGTCACACTTACCCACCCGTTAGACTTTATTTGTTATGTGATTCATGCAAATCCTCTTTCTTAAAACATACCCATAGCTTGAATCCAAAGTCCCATTTCCCCTAGAATTAATTGTTACTCGCTTATTTCTTAATTATGCTTCCACAACCAAGGATGTACAAATGGTACATTAAGAGGCTTGCTTGGGTTGCCTTTGGGTTACCTATTCATCGTGTCACGTCTTGGCCCTAGGGTTGGGTTGTGACAATACGAATTTTGAATTTATGAATGGGGTATTCAAGCCATTCCATGATAGTTTTGTGGTTATATCCATCGATGATATTCTGATTTACTCCCGAAGTGAACAAAAACATATAAATCACCTGAGGTTGGTTCTTCAAACTTTGAGGGAGAAGCAATTAATTGCCAAGTTCAGTAAATGTTAGTTTTAGTTAGGTGAAGTTGCTTTTATTGGACATGTGGTATATGGTGATGGCATTAAATTTGATCCAAAGAAGACCGAGGCCTTGAAGAATTGGCCTAGTCCATTGAATCCTTCTGATATTCAGAGTTTTCTTGGGTTGGTTGGGTATTATTGGAGGTTTTTTTAAGGTTTATCATACATTGCATCTCCATTGACTAAGTTGGAAACAAGAAGGCCAAGTTCGTATGGTCAGAGGAGTGTGAGAAGAGTTTTCAGACTTTGAATGATTGACTTACATTGACTCCTATTTTGACTTTACCAGATACCTTAGATAGGTTTGTGGTGTATTGTGATGCTTCTCACATTGGGTAAGGTTGTGTGCTCATGCAACATGGTAAGTAATAACTTATGCATCTAGCTAATTGAATGTGCATGAACAAAATTGCCCAACTCATGATCTTGAGTTGGCATCCGTGGTGTTTGCTTTGAAGATTTGGAGATACTATTTATATGTGGTTCATGTTGATGTTTTCACCAATCACAAGAGTTTGTAATACCTGTTCACCCAAAGAGATCTTAATTTGAGATAAAGAATATGATAGCTACATAAGGACTACGACATGATTCTCCAATATCATCTCGGTAAGGAAAATGTTGTGGCAAATACTCTTAGTAGATTATCTATGGGTAGTGTGGCCTATGTTTGAGAAGCGAAGAGAAAATTGGTAAAAAATGTTCATTATTTGGCTAGATTGGGTGTTAGATTAGCCAACTTCAATGATGGTGGTATCCATGTTTAGAATTGAGCTGAGTCTTCTATGGTAGTTGATGTCAAAGAAAATAAAGATTTGGCTCCATATTTGGTTCTGTTGAAGAAGTTAGTTGCTGAAAAGAAGATGCAGGTTTTCTCCCAAGGGGGAGATGGTGTGCTTTGATATCAATATTAGTTGTATGTTTTGGATGATGATGGTCTTAGAACGGCGATATTGAGTTAAGCCCATAACTCTTATTATTCTATACATCCACTAAGATGTATTGGGATTTAAGGAAAGTGTATTGGTGGCATGATATGAAGAAAGACATAGCCAAGTTTGTATCTAAGTGCCCTAATTGTCAATAAGAGAAGTGGAACACCAAAGGCCCATGGTTTGGCTCAAGATATAACATTCCTACTTGGAAGTGGGAGGATGTGAATATGGATTTTGTAGTTGGTTTTCCCTGTACCCAAAGATATTTGATTCTATTTGGGTTATTATTGTTCGAATGACAAAATTAGCTTATTTCCTACCAGTCAAGACTACTTTCAATGTAGAAGACTATGAAAGATTGAATATCCGGGAGTTGGTTAGATTGCATAGTATGCCTATGGATATTATATTGGATCGTGGTACCTAATTTACTTTTCACTTTTGGAAATTGTTTCAAAGAGGGCTTGGTACTAAAGTGAAGCTAACTATTGCTTTTCATCCTTAAACAAATGGATAAGTCGAAAGAACAAGACAAACTTTTGAGGACATGTTGAGGGCTTATGTGTTGGAATTATAAAGAAATTGGGACGATCATCTACCACTTATTGAAATCACCTACAATAATAGTTTTCATGCTAGCATTGCTATGGCACCGTTTGAAGCTTTATATGGAAGGAGATGTTGATCCCTAGTAAGATAGTTTGAATTGGGTGAGATGGCATTGATAGGCCCAAATTTTGTGATTGAAGCCATGGAAAAGGTGAAGTTGAGTAGGGAAAGGTTGAAGACAACCTAAAGTCATCAAAAGTCTTACTTTGATATTAGAAAAAGGAATCTTGAGTTTCTTGTTGGTGATTGAGTATATGTGAAAGTTTCAACTATGAAGGGTGTAATGGGTTTTGGTAAGAAGGGAAACTTAAGTCCCCTGTATGTTGGTCCTTATGAGATTGTTGAGTGAATTAGTAATATGGCTTACAGATTGTATTTGCCTACGAATATGAGTTCTATTCACCCAGTGTTCCATGTGTCAATGTTGATAAAGTTGATTGGTGATCCTAGCTCGATTTTGGATAGACAGGTGAAATGGCTTCGTAACAAGGAGGTGGCTTCGGTTATAGTGCTTTGGAGGAATCAACATATAGAGAGTGCTACATGGGAGGCAAAGTTGAACATGATGAAGCGATATCCTATCTTTTCCAATCTACTCAAGCCTAAAGTAGGTTTTGTCTTTTCCAAATGGTCCTACTTCTTTCATCCTTGTGTTTTCATGACATGAAATGCATAAATGTGCACGAAACATAGTTTAAATTATATTTTTGACACGGGTTTTAATGAATTTATGATTTTTAAGTAATGAGTTCTGCATTGTGACTTCGTGTTGAAATGTTTCTTGATTTAGTTGAGTCTTTTCAAGCATTGTTCTAGATCATTTGAGGATAAATATTCCTGAGGAGGAGATGATATAAGGACCCAGACCTCGGGAGGCCTTGGCTATGCTTATAAATTGAGTCCTAGAAGTTTTTTACTAAGGCGACACCCCATGGTCACCTCCATGAGCCATGGGAGGGTCCCACAAGCCGTGGGGGCTGCCTAGGGGTGGCCCTTAGCTTGAAAGCCACTCGAAGACTAAGGCACCAACCACGGGCCCTTATACGAGTTGTGTGCCCTCACCATGGGTCATGGTGGGATCTCGTGAGACCTTTTTCCCCAGAAAATTCTAAGTGTTCGATCACCATCTCAGAACTTGGGTCTTTGTACGGGAGCTTGTACGACCATGAGCTTGATACGGATCATGACGCCTTCGGTAAGAACACCCTCGACTTTAGTTTTCTATGTTTCAAAAGGAACACTTCACAAAGGCCCTTGTATGATTCATGTTCCTTCACACAAGCCGTGAGGCTCTTGTATGGAACCCCTGGGCAATTTTTAGTGCCCATTTCATTAATGGATTTCTTGTAATTTCAATTATTTTTAAGGGTCGTTTCTGACTTTTTAAATTATCCTAAACCTCTGAAAAGACCTCTACTTATTCACCCTTATTAAATTTCATTCATTGCACTTAGAACTCTTGAATTCACTCTCATCTAAAGCTCCTTTCAAGTGTGGCATTGGGGATTCAACTTAGGGATTTAGGGTAGACTTTCTTCTCAAACCAATTTCATCTTGCTTCATCTAGTATTCTCAACGTATGTGGGAATTTATTCATGGGTCTTTTCAACCATAAGCCCCAAAACCTTTCATTACTCAATTAATGAATTTCAAGCTTCCTTTGAATGTGGGTCTTTAAAATTATTATTGATTTAATTTAATTGAAGTATGAGTTGTGTTTAATTGTTGTTTTAAATATGATTTAAGCCCTATTATATTGGATTACATTGATTTTATGAAGGTTTAAATGTGTATGTCCCCTTGATTTATGAAATTGTGCATGAATAGTCTCAATTGAGTTTTAATTGTTAATTTCCTAATGATTTAAGTATGGATTTATCTTGTTATGTTGATTTAAATATGAATCTCTATTACCCATGCTATTCTCTCATTCTTCATGGTATATGCATGCATGAACCTTGATCTTCTTGAGACTTGTGATGTTGGCTAAGACCCAATTATAATTTTGAATAAATATGGTTATGACATGACATTTGATCGCATAATGTTCTTAACTTTGATTTTGAGCAACCTTGGATGTTTACACCATCTTGTATATGTTTGAATGGGCTATTCCTACACTTGAAATTGTGACTTGAAATATAATTTGGCTTTTTAGCCCAAGTGTGCATGGTTATGAGATATAGTTTGGCTTTTGAGCCTAATTATGAGAGATAACATTTTGAAAGGATATTTGCATCAGTTTTAAGCTTGTATACATATACGTATTTCTCGTGGGATGTTGACTTAGCACCGAGCGGACTTGGGTAAGATGCATTCCTCAAGTTCTATAATTATGTGCCAATCATAGGTACTTGTTATTCCCCTCTTTGAAGGATGGTTATTCTCTTTTTAGGGATGGTTTATTCTCCTCTTTGAGGGGTGGGAGCTACCTTTGGCAAGTAGCCTACTCTTTTCTTTGGTGTAGGGTAAACATCGGGATTCTAAGTAATAGCTTGCTTGGTCTTACATGTTGGTTGAGGTCACATCCTTGTATATTTAAGTATTATGGCATTTATGCATCATATATTTCATGGAATATTGATATTTTGTTCTTTTCTATATACTTCTTTCTATATATGCACCTTTGTGATCTAACACTGAAAATGCAGGTTTACTAAGTTCATATGCATTGCATGTTCGCATACTAATTACATTCAAACGTACTAATAAATACTCTTTTGTCTACATGATCTAACCATATACGGACAAGAGACTATCATCTTCGAGCTTTTAATGGCTAGCTTGATTGATAAAGAGTTTCTTATGGTGAGTCCTACCATCAAGGACAAGACACCTCCTTTCTACCTATTATATTATAATGCTTTGTGTGTTTACTTTGAGGGTAAGCTTGAAATATGTCTTGGCCCCTGTCCTATTCCATAACAAAGGTATTGTTGGACATCATGAAGTCTTTTGTACAAACACTTTATGGCTAAGTATTATGCATTTTTGATGACATGAATATGATGAAATGTGATGATGTTGAAAGTCCTAAGTCCCTTCTACTCCTATAGCATGAGTCATACATACCCGTCCCTTAGTCTTATATGTTATGTGCTATGTGAATCCATGAAAATACCTATCCCTATGACATTCCCATAGCGTGACTCATATTTACCCGCCTTTCTAACTATGTGTTTGTTTCTTAATTATATTCTTTCAAATCGATGATGTGTATATGGATGCTATGAGGCTTATTTTGGGACTTTTAGATTTCTATTCGCCTTGTCACTCCTAGGACCTAGGCCGAGGTTGTGACAACTTGGTACCAAAGCACTAAGGCTTTAAAATGATCCTCAGAGTCCAACATACTGCGTTAAGTAAAGTCTTATCCATTGGTGTGAAGTGTACCATACCTATGGGTGAGAGGCTATGATGGCATTTTAGGAAATGTCTCACTTCTTCACTTTTTATGTTATGTTGTGAAACATGTCTTAAAATCTTCTAACTCTTATAATATCCTTGATGCCTTATAGAAGATGCCTCCAAGAAGAGCTCCCTTACGGAAACAACCCCTATTGTTAGGGAAAAAGTCCCTCAAGATCCGATGGAGGAGCCGATTACTCCAAATGAACTTTGTATACCCTTTCCATGCTATCTCAAGCGATGGCCAACTAACCTAAGCAGGCCAATCCTCCTCCTCAAGCCCAGACTCTGGTTGCTAGGGTGAGAGACTTTACTTGGGAGAATCCTCCATAGTTCTATAGTTCAAAAGCTAATGAGGAAGCCTAAGACTTCATTGATGAAAGCTTATCAGTTAAAAGATATGGCTTAGGTGTGGTACACTAAATGGTTGGTGGAGGAGGTTGCTAATAATGGGGTTGGTTGGGAAGAGTTTAAGTTTGCTTTTCTGGACCATTTCTTTCCTCTTTAATATAGAGAGGCAAAAATGACAAAATTTATCTATCTCAAGCAAGGTGGCATGACCATGAAGGACTATGCCATCAAGTTGACAAAGCTCTCCAAGCATGCTCCTATGCTGGTGGCTGACTCCTGAGCAAGAATGCATAATTTTACTTCTGAGATCTCTGATTTAGTTGTGAAAGAGTGTCATACGGCTATGCTTATTCGAGATATCGACATTTCCAAGCTCATGACTTATGTTGAACAGATTTACGGGGAGAAGCTCAAAGAGAGGAGGGTGAATTATCATAAGAGAGCTTGTTATGATGGTGGGTTCTCCAAATCTAGTAGTAAGGGTAGAAGGGGTCACTTTTAGCAGAGTCAAGGTTCTAATGCAAATGTTGCCAGTTCTAGAGTGCCTCCTTTTAGGGTTCAAGGTGGAGGTGGGCCAACACTTCCTTGGTATGATAAATGCAGAAGGAATCACTCGAGTATATACTAGAGGGGCTAAGGGTGCTTGCTAAGGGTGTGGTGATACAACCCATAAAGTCACCAATTGTCCTATGAATCCAAAAAAGGATCAAATGAATTTGGGCGATCAAGTCCAACAAAAGGGTCAAGCTGGTGGTGCTTCGAAGGACAACAGGTTCTGCGCCTTGCATACTCGATAAGAAGTAGAGGAGACTTTGGATGTTATGACTGGTATATTAAAAGTCTTTGATTTTTATGTTTATTCTTTTCTTGATCTGGGTATAAATTTATATTTTGTGACTCCTTTTTTTGATGTTAAGTTTGGTTTGATTCCTGAAACCTTCAGGGAGCCTTTTTTAGTTTAAACCCTTGTGGGTGAGTCTATTATTGCTCAAAGGGTCTATCGGGGTTTTCCTATTTCAATTTTACATAAAGTCCTCCCATGTGATCTTGTTGAACTGGAGATGTTTGATTTTGATATTGTTCTTGGAATGGATTAGTTGCATGCTTTTTATTTCTCTATTGATTGTAGAACCTGGAGGTCAACTTTTAGTTTCCAAATGAGCCTATTCTTGAGTGGGAGGATAGTGACTCTGCCTTTAAAGGTCAATTTATTTCCTATCTCAAATCATGGAAACTAATTACTAAAGTGTACATCTATCATATTATGAGGGTTAGAGATGTGGATTCTGAGTCACCTACTCTTGAGTCGGTCCCAGTTGTGAATGAGTTTCTAGATATGTTTCTTGAAGATTTTCCCAATATTCCTCCTAAAGAGGAAGTGGACTTTGGCATAGGTCTCTTTTCGGATACTCAGCCTTTTTCTATTCCCCCATATCATATAGCGCTGGCTGAATTAAAAGAGTTGAAGGATCAGTTAAAGGACTTGTTGGAGAAGGGATTTATCAAGCCAAGTATTTCACCCTAGGGTGCTCCCGTATTACTTGTAAGGAAGAAAGATGGGTCTCTTCGGATGTGTATTGACTACCGATAATTGAATAAAGTAACCACCAAGAATACATATCCGTTGCCAAGGATCGATGACTTGTTTGATCAATTGCAAGATTGATCTTTGTTCTAGTTATCATCAACTAAAAGTAAGGGAGTGTGACATTCCCAAGACTTCCTTTACGACTAGATATGGACATTTTGAATTTGTGTTAATGTTATTTGGGTTAACTAATGCTCTAACCGTGTTTATGGATCTTATGAATTAGGTGTTCAAACAATTTCTTGATAGTTCTATGGTTGACTTCATAGATGATATTCTAATTTACTCCCGAAGTGAACATGAACATATGGGTCACTTGAGGTTTGTTCTTCATACTTTAAGGAAGAAGCAATTATTTGCCAAGTTCAATAAATATGAGTTTTGGTTTGGTGAAGTGTAACGACCCAAAAAAATTTTAACTTCGTAATGGTTGGTCAAGGTTAGTGTTGGATTTATCATGGTTGAATTTTTGTAGTCATGGGTTGTATTTAAGAGGTCGGATTCAAAGGGATTATTTTTGTGAAAGGTTGTAAGGCCGTTTAGGAAGCACTGACTTTGAATAGACATATCTTTTGGTAAGAGATGAACTATGTGGGATACTATATATCAAATCAAAGCTCTTCGAGTTATCTTCACAACGCAACTAGTTTTACTTAATTTGGAGATCGGATGTAGAATTTATGACCCTTACAGTGAGATTTCCCGTATTAGGAAGTATGCTGGAAAAGGATTCTGGACGGAGATGAAGTGAGGGACCACGGACCGTTTGGTGGTTCACGGTCCATGTGGGTGTCCTGGGAGTTGATCCAGTAAGCTCTCCTGGAGCTTGGACCAGGCCCCAGACTAAGTCAAACTCCACGGGCCACTTCACGGTCCATATGAGCCTTCATTGTCCGTGAGAGGTCCCGTGAAGTGATCTAGAGAGTTGGCCAAGGCTCGGGGCCGGACTCCGGACCAAGTGATTCTCTACGGATGAATACACGGTCTGTATGCAGCTACACAATCCGTGAGGCCCCTCGTAAGTTGGTCCAAAGAGTCCCCCGAGATTTCGAGCTGAAGTAGAGACCAAGTGAGGTCTCACAGATAGGTTCACGGTCCGTGACCCTTGGTGCCTTCCATGATGCACTATTTTTGGTGATCTAGTCCATTTCATTAGTGGTTAATTCGTAATTTAGTTTAATGTTATGCCCCTTTTAGCCTTTCTAAGGTCTCCTAACTCCCCTAAAGCAAATCCTAATCCCCTTTAATTCATTATATCACTCCTCAAGCCTCACAAAAATTCTTTCAATCCTCTTGACCTCCATTGATGAAAGCTTGAAGAAATTTGGGGAAAATCATCCTTGTTGCAAAATCATCCAATTCTCTTGGCCAATTTCAGGGTATGTGGGATTGATTCATGGATTCGCTTTCATCCATGAAGAACCAAGAACCCTCTTCTTTAAATTATGAATTTAAGCTTTCTTTAATGTTGGGTTCTTTAAATTTTGATATATTTAATTGAATTGAGTTGTGGGCTGTAGAAATTAGGTTATTTAAAGTTGATTTAAGTTGGATTTGATGAAGTTTCATTTGAATTGATGAAGGTCAAATTATACATTTCCCCTTACTCTTGAACTATGCATGGGTAGTGTTTTGATGATGGTTTAAATGTTGATTTAACTTGAATTTCTTATGGAACACTTTTGAACTAGATTTAAAGTATGAATTCTAGTACCCATGCTATCCTCATTATCACTCATGGTATTGCATGCATGATCATGGATTTTTCATGAAAGTTATGAGGTGGGTTAAGTCCCAAATGCATCTATGACTATGATTTTATACAAGTATGGTTTATGACAAAACTTTGATCACATAATGTCTATGATATAGCTCTTTGATCAACCATGGGTATTTACACCAATATGATATGACAAGCATGGAGCTACTCTTATGCATGAAGTTTGACATGAAAGTGTATTTGTCATTTTAGCCCAATGAAATATATTTATGAAATGTATTTGACTCTTGTTAAGTATGCATGAGACTAATGAAAGTGAATTTGGCTTTTAAGACCAAGTATGCTTGGTTTGATGTTTAAATGTCAAGTTTCTATTTTAAAGCATGTATATGTATACGTATTCTTGTGGGATGATGACTTAGTACCAAGAAGGATTGGAGTAGTAAGTGG
>JBCEWC010015292.1:0-13822 GCA_038996855.1 Solanum aculeatissimum
ACCTTCATGAAATTCAAACTCAAACCAACTTTAAATCACCTAATTTCTACAACACATAATCCCAATCAATTAAATACATCAAAATTTAAAGAACATAACCTTAATTAAAACTTAAAAATCAAATTTAAGGAGGAGGATTCTTGGGTCTTCATGGATGAATAGGAATCTATGAATCAAACCCACATACCTGGAAATTGACCAAAGGAATTGAAGGACTTCCCAACAAGGATGATCTTCCCCAAAATTCTATAAGCTTTTAACAATGGAGTTCAAGAGAAGTTAGGATATTTCAAAGTGTAATGGAGAGCCTTAGAATGGATGAAAAAGGTTTAGGGTTAGGTTAAGGGAGTTTAAGGGATCTTAGAAAGCCTAAAAGGGGAATAGAAATTAATTAAATTATAAATTAACTATTAATAAAATGGACTAATTAACTGTAACACAGTGACACACGGTTGGCTTCAGGGGTCCGTCCAGTGGTACACGGTTCATGTACTGGACCGTGTGCTTTGCCTTGCTTTCGTCTTCGGCTTGAACTCTCGGGGACTTTATGGATCACTCTCGTGTACTCATCCGTGGAGCCACACTTAGCCTAGATTCCATCCCCACACCCTTTTCCACTCACTACCTCAGCTCACGGGAGCCCTTCACGGTCCGTTTAGAGACCCACAGACCGTGGGTGGTCCATGGGACTTAACTTGGTCTATGGGTTGGACCCTGACCGCCTTGAACCCACTGGATCCCTTCAAGACCATCCTCATGGACCGTGGACCCTCCCACGGTCCGTGATCCATCCCTTAACTCAGTTTTCAAAACTTGTTTCCAGCGTCCTCTGAATTACGGGTAGTCTCACTGTTTTGGCCATAACTTCCTCATACCAACTTCGAATTGAAAGAAACCAGTTACGTTGCAAAGTTAAATCAAAGAGATTCAATTGTATATGTGGGAACCCATACAGTTCATCCCGTACCAAAAGTTATGATTCCTCAAAGTACACATTCCAAACGGCCTCTCTAGGCCACCAAAAGGTCCGTTTTGAATTCAACCACTTAAACTCAACCCATGGCTACCAAAATTCAACCATGACCTGTAAAACACCATACAAGATCAACCATTAAGAATTTCAAAAAAATTTGGGTCGTTACAAGGAAGGAGAAATCCAACTCTTCAATAAAAATCACAAAGTACGAATCAAGAACACAGATTATTTTTCTCTCTCTAAAACTACTGAACACTATGAACTACTATGAACTTCCTAGAAACCTATCGAAAAATAAACTAAAAACTTATTTATAATATCTAAAATATAAAACCAAATCAAACTAAGAAAATTGGATCGGCGCGCTCTACGGGTAACTTTTATAGGTCGTATAATGTGTCATGGCCCATAGTTGAGGTTTCGTGGACTATCTTTTGTACTACTGGAGCACTTCTATGAGATACATCTATGGTCATATAAGATTCTATGACCCGTGGAGTGCTTCGTTTGTAACCTTTTCAGCAAATCTCTAATTTCTGATCCTCAAAGCACGACTTCAACTCTATGACTCATGGATTGCTTTACGACTCATATGCACACTCGTAGAATCTTATTAAGAACATCACCCTTCATTAGAATTTGTTATAGACCCACTTCTATAGCCCATGAAATCTTTCACGACCTGTAAAGGGTTATGTGGATCACCACAAATTGCACGTTCAGCACACTTTGCCCAAAAATCATGTCAACCTTGTAATCCTACAAACAAAATATAAAAATACATCAAATCTACAAACATCGCTTTGAGAACATATAAAATTCCAAGTTTTAAGCATCAAAAGTGTTGTATTTTGAAAATACATCAACACCCTCAACTTAAAATTGTTGTCTTTCCTCAAGTGACGGACTCAATCTAATAGGCAGTATAGTAACAAACAGACCTCGATCTAATGGGATGCATCATATCAAACTCAAGCACAGATACCTAGACCACTTCCAATTACATATCAGATAGTTATCTGACAAACCAACGCAGATCAATACATTAAAAAGTACAACTATGACAAGCAATGTAACCTATGTTGCTCAATATTCACTAAATTAGTCTAATAATAACAATGCAATGCAAGTGTCCTCACAGAAAGAAGCTACACCTCTTACTTATGATGATATTTTTTAGATTCAACACTTGGGACTGCACAACCTCACTCACTCTTGCAAAAGATATTCAAAACACTGTGAACAATACCATATGCTTTCCCCTATACTCATGACTATGACCTTCGACTAGATGGACTAGGATCACTTTAGGATTTTCTAGGCTTGTAACGTTGGTTGAGGGAGCTTTGTGTGATGTTTTGGGAATATAGTGACTAAAGGCCCTCCTTGACACTGCATTTTTCTATACTTGTTCCGTACCACCCTTATCTCTTCCATCAGGTTCTTCCTTTTTCTCCCATGTTATGCTTTGTAAGGTGCCTTACTCTTATTTTTAGCTCATTACCTTGTATTTTCACACTTTTTTTCTTTTTAACACATTGTTTAGGCAATATTTTGTTTTTCTTGCACCCTTTTAAATATTTTCCCCTTTTTTGTGTCACCAGTTTCCTGCTCATCTTTCATGGCTTTTTCTTACACCAGCCACCTGCAACTTAGGCTTTTGGCCTGAGTTGAGGTGCACCATATCCATCCTGTGAACTAAGGCCACTGTAGGTAGCCACCCTCAACTTAGGTTTTTTGTCTCAGTCAAGGTACACAATGTTCAAGGAAAGACCAGGGCTAATTTCAGGATTTATCATTCATTAAGGTTAGTTTACTTAGATTTTTACAAAGAAAGGGTATATGTCATGCTCAAACATTAGGATCAAGGGATACAATACACATTTGGTTGGTTATTTAGGCTTTAGTGGACTAATAAGAACAATGGCTTAAGATCTTTTCCTAAATTATAGACCTATGGTCTAAATCAAAGTAACAGGGCAAGTTTTGAATTGACACACAGTATATGAATTATGCAAATATTCTCACACACATATGACACTGATTAAACTATCAACACACATTCTCAGATCATGTTTTTCATCACAATTCAACATAACTTATAAGAACAAGCACTGTCAAATAATCAATCATACATGGTTGTTATCAAAGCTAAGTAATAAAATTTTGGTAGGTATCATTTTCAGCAAAAACTAACATATGCCATAGACATCAGTACTATATGCCACTAATACTACATAAACATCCTAAACATGTCAGTTCAACATAAAGTAAATATCCTCAGGGAAAAAGAACATAAGCAAGAAAATCCTTTGGAATAAAAAAATTAGGGTAGTTATAGGTCAAGGTTACTCATACTTCACTGAGGCCTATAACTATCCACACCCCATCAAAAAAGATATGCATTGTCCCCAATGCACACAAAACGTCAAAATAAAGAACAGGGGTCAAAAGAAAACATACCTGGGCACCTAAGTGCCTCTCTCTTCTTGGTTTGCCTCCCAAGTAGCGCTTGATTTATTATCGCGGCACGACTTGGACTACTTGATTACTTAGACTTCATCAAGTACCCATGTCTCTACTATCTTAATTTCCTTAACATTGCCAAGATATAGTTTGACTCTTTGGCCATTATTATTTTTATTAAACAGACCTAACCCAAGAATATCACCCCCTCGTGGCGATCAAGGGTTAAGCTGCACACCCCCAAGCCTTATCATATATAAAATAAAACAAAGTATAAAGAGAAGGGCATACACCATACCTCCAAGCCTATAGTGGTAAATAAGTCAGGAAACCTTCTAAGGTCTCCAACTCATCCTCATAACAATAAGATACAATTCTAATATCTAAACTCCTATAATAAGAAGCCATACTAAGAAATCCATAAATTAGGGAGACTCACCCTTTACAAAACTTAAAACCTTATAACTACAACTAACTCTCCAGCCTTTCTAAACAGGTCATGGAGGTTTTTTTATCCTCTTCAGCTTTTTCCTACTGAAAGATGCTAGCCCAGTATTGTCCATAGAGAAATGAGCCCTGGCTTCTCTAGGTAGTTGTTTCCTGTAGAACATGATTCTGGGAATAGGATTAGTGTGTCCATGCTTAGCTAGAATATCTACAACATAGTTAGCCTCTCTAAAAGTGTGTCTGCAAACAAAGAGGTTAAACTATCTAATAATATCATGTAGTTTATAAATTAGCTGACTAAGGGAACATGGATGGTTCATTTGTTGAGAGATCTATTTGACAACCATCTCTGAATCAGTTTCTAGAACCACCTTACTGTACCCCAAGTGAAGCCACCAAGTCAGGACAAAGACTGCAGCCTCTATTTCAGCTTGATTATTAGTGCCCTCCCCTACTTGGAGAGAAAAAGCAAAGAGAAGTTCTCCTTTGTGATTCCTGCAAACACCTCCAGCTCCCATGCTCCCAGGATCAATGTTCAATTTAACCATTCCAGATTCAGGAGGTTGCCACCTAACTTGAACTACTTTAACCTCATGGAGGCAACCTTTCACCAATGCTACCAGTTCCTTCCACTTCTGAGGCCAATGCATGTAGGGATAAGCAGTAATAATGAGAGGATGGGTATCCTTGAAGAAAGAAAATTTAACCCTGGATAAGTTAGAGGTTTTGCTTCCATACTTGGCAGCATATCTATTTTTCCACAGATTCTAACATACAAAAATAGGAACAGCCTGTATGAGTAACTTGTGAGCATCATTATTCCTTTTAGAGGACCACAACTGCATAATTAAGTTTCTAAAATGATATTGATTCATGTCAATACCCAAGGAAGAACAAAAGAATTTCCAGATATTAGTAGCAAAATAGCCTGAAACAAAGGTATGATGAATGGTGTCTTTCCCTGGCTGAGGGCAGTAGTGACAGTTGGAGGGTTGCTGGCCCAACCTAATAATTTTTTTATTAGTAGAAAGTTTTCCTCTCAGGGTTCTTCACAGGTGAAAGGAACACTTGAAAGGAATACACTTATTCCAAGTATGAATATTGATAATATTCTCCTCTTTTTTCTCCCTAATCAGCTGTCAGGCAGAAGAGCAAGTGAAGTTACCATTATTACTGAGATTCCAGATAGCTTTGTCATCAGTGTCCCCTTGATACTTGAAATTGAGGGCCAGGATGTTGGGAATCAGCTAAGGAAGGGTTAGCCATGATCCTATCAACATCCCACTGCCCCGTATTTAAAAAGGCAGCAACTCTTGTATTGTTGGTCTTAGAAATACCAGTAGTGAAGTTAGCAAGAGGCCTAACTCCTAGCCAATTATCACACCAAAATAAAGTAGAACCAGAGCTGAGTTTCCAATGGATGTGAGGTTCCATTTTGTTCCTATTCTTCATCATATGTTTCCATGTAAGAGATTGACCACTACCCCATTTCCTCACTATGGGGTTAGATCTTTGACAATATTTGGCCCTTAGAAAATCCCCCCCATAGAGTTTTTTTGGTTCTAAACACCCACCATTGCTTAAACTGCAGGGAAGCAGCTATATTTGACAGTTGTTTGATACCAATACCACCCTCCTTAAGAGGATAAATTAGAGTTCTACATGAAGCCTAGAGATACTTCTTCTTATTGTCTTTTTAACCCTAGAAAAAGTCAGCCATTAGACCCTGAATTTGCTTTAGAATGGTGCTAGGAGGACAGACTACAGACAGAAGATGAATAGGAAGAGATTGGAGAACATGTGTTACCAGGATAGCTCTCCCTCCATATGAAAGCATCTTGGTTTGCCACCCTGTTATCTTGGCCACAACTTTAGAAACCAAACCAGAGTAGAATACAATCCTCTGCCTCCCAGTATAGATAGGGAAGCCTAAGTAAGTCAAGGGGCTATCTTTCTGCTTGAAGGTAGTCAAGGTTTTGATCCTCCTAACTGATGATTTCAAAGCATAGGGTAACACCATAAAGTGACTCTTATTTTTATTAATAAGCTGACCAAAAACCTTCTCATAGGTGGTCAAATTCTACATAATCAGCTTAATAGAATTGGTTCTTCCATATGTGAAGATGATCATATCATCTGCAAAACTAAGATAGGTGACCTGAGGCCCTTTAAGATTCATGAAGAAGCCATTGAACCGAGGGTTGTCATTGAGCCTATTTAAAAGCCTAGAAAGGACTTCAGCTGTAAGAATAAAAAGAGCAGGGGAGAGAAGGTCACCCTGTTTGAGGCCTCTGGTTAAATGTAAGAAACCATGTACATCTCCATTGATAAGGACAGAGTACCAATTATTAGACATAACCGTCCATACCATGTCAAAAAAAGTTTCACCAAAGCCCATTCTTCTGAGGACAAGGCAGGTATAAGACCAGGATACTCTGTCATAAGCTTTAGCCATTTCAATCTTGAGGACCACATTTCCTCCCTTATTAGGTTTCTTGATCTGATGGATGATCTCTTGACCCAGCATAATATTCTCAAAAATGTTTCTGTTCTTAAGAAAGCCAATTTGATTGAGGGAGATCAGTTTAGGGAGAATAGGAGCAAGTCTAAGACAGAGAACTTTGGAAATAATCTTATTACTAAAATTACTTAAACTAATAGGCCTGAATTCAGAAATCTTATTTGGGTGATTCACTTTTGGAATTAACACCAAACAGACATGAGAAACATACTTAGGGATGCATTGGACACAAAAGAAAGCTTGAATCACCTCAAAAATATCCTTTTTAATAATGTCTCAGCAAACTTGGAACAATTTCCCATTAAGACCATCAGGACTTGAGGCAGAATTTGGACTCATTGAAAAGACAACATTCTTAATCTCTTCCAAGGTAGGCATATTCTGATGAGTCCTATTCTGGTCCTCAGTAACTAAGTTGGGAATACAATGAAGAGCATGTTCTTGAATATATTTATCTTTCCCGGTAAACATATTTTGGAAGTAGTCATAAGCAGCTCTAGCAATCTCATCCTCACCCTCAACCCAGTTTTCATCCTCATCTATGATCTTGTGTATATATAGTCTTTTCCTTCTCCCTTTTATCAAGGCATGGAAGTAATTAGAATTAACCTCACCTCGTTGAAACCACTGTAACTAAGTTTTCTGCTTGAGAATAGAATGTTCTATTTTGAGATATTTAATATAGTTAGCATTGATGTCATGAAGGGTGGTTTTGTCATCAGCAGTGTTGTAATTAATCAAGTTGTCTTCAGCCTATCTGACCCTCTCCTCATACTCCTTAACCTTGGCATAAATATCTCCAAATTCAGTTCTAGACCAATTGTTAAGGGTTGTAGAGACTCTTTTAATCTTCTGATGGAATTGTCTCATAGGACTACCGTGAACCTCCCTTTTCCAGCATTTGTGGACTGTCTCCAAAGAATTATCATGACCAGTCCAACAGTTTAGGAATTTGAAGTACTCGATATGATTTGTCTTATTCTCAACCATCTCTAGGAGAAGAGGGTAGTGATCAGACCCTATGCTAGTAAAATGAGTAATATTAGAGTGTGGCATAAGGCTCAACGAGAGATCATTTACCATAGCTCTGTCTAATCTCTTCTAAATTCTCGCTTCAAGTCCCCTCTGATTAGATCAAGTATATCTCTGCCCAGTAAAGCCCAGATCTTGTAGACCACAGGCCTATATAATAGCAATGAAGTCAAAGCTTTTATTCATGTTGTAAGAAATTCCACCCAGTTTCTCTTCAGGGCAAGTTATCACATTAAAATATGCAACAACACACTAAGGCTTGTCAGTGTTGGAGAAAGTCAACATATTATCCCAGAGGGGTCTTCTAAGTAAGTCCTTAAACTTTGCATAGACAAAAGTATTCAGGAAGGTTTTGGGCCACATGACATGGTTGATTTTGCAGGTGATAAGTTGCTCCTCATTCTGTAAGACCCTGCAATCAACTTATTTATTCCAGAACAGCCAGATCTTTCCATTGGGGTTGTGGATAGCCTTGTCCATACTTAATTGAACTCTAAAGCTATTAAGATGAGAATTGCTATAAAAAAGCTCCAGGATAGCAATTAAGTTAATATAATGAATAGATTTCAGACTTTTAAGTCTTTTCATAACTCTCTGGGTGTTAATACCCCTTACATTTCACACAATTGTACTGATCATTTATGTAATTTAAAACTATGGAGCCTTGTAGTTGGTCTACTCACAGGAGCTGAGAAAGTAGGACTGACTTTCTTGGGTTTAAAAGTACAGTGATGGAAATCTCTTGGGGATAAACCATGCTCTTGTGTTACTGGTTAAACCTCCTCCCCCACTTTATTGCTAGGGAGGTTGAAGGCCCTTATGAGCCGCTCACTAACCTCATCTTCTTCATCCTCACCATTATCCACAGGTTTTTTTATTCATGTCAGCCTCATCTTTAGAGTTAATAACCCCATACTCATCAAAATTCTCAGTCATATAAGGTGTGATCTTCATATTACAATTTGTTGGATTGTCAGTGTCTCAGGTGATACCATCATGCACTTCCCCAGCAGGCTCAATTTCTTCTTGTCCACTAGTACATCTGCCAGATTGGATCTGTTCAATAATAACCAGATCATTCTTCTTTTTAATAGCATCCCTTTTTTTCTTGCTCAATTTTTTTTCCTTGGAACCAGCCTTACTAGTACTAGCAAAGGATCCCATATCTTTAGCCATAGACCCAAATTGCTGAGGTTGTAGAGGAGTAGAAACTTCATTTTCCTTATGGGCATTGGTATGCAAGGGTTGAGTTTGGTGAGATTCCTTTGGGGTAGCAGGAATAGCAAGATCCATTCTATGTTCAGTGTTATGGTTTTCATGTACATCCTTAGACAGAGACCCCCCCTCCCCCTTGGTTCCCATTCCTGCAAGTTATAAATGTTCTCCTTCAAGCCATCTTGACCTCCACAAAATCCAAAAACAACAGCACCATAGGGGGTCGGGGATTGGAATTTATCCACATTACTACAAATAGGAATATCAGGGGGGATGGGAGGTTGTCCCTTAAGAGTTGACACAGCAATCCCATGGGGAGATAAATCAATACCTGTGCTTTCCAAATCAATGTGGATGGGGTCCTTCCTAACCATTGATTCATTAGATATCTTACCCTGGTCAGTAGCAGGTCTTTCTCCCAAGTTCTTATCTACTTGCTCATTAGCATTGATGATTAGATTGCCAGTTGGTTGCCATAGTTTATTTTCTTGACTTGAGGATATAATTTGTTTAGTCCTAACTTGTTTATTCTTTTGGTTTTTTTTACATTGAGTTTGTCATTCCTCTGGTTGAACTATTCCCTTGCATTTAGAGGTAGTATGAAAGGATTCTTGGTTACTTGACACTTGAGCAATAACATTAGTATCAATAGGCTTTGTAGGAAGGAGATGGGAACTTACCTGATCATTCTGAGTATATTCCATGCTATTATTATTATCACTATCATGCCTTTTCTTTTCTTCATCTTCCTTTTGCTTCACAGTATACATCTGTACCAGGTGGACTTGATGATGACAATGAGTACAGTAAGCAGGGAGCCCTTCATATTGGATGGATTGCCATCTCCTATTGGTGAAATCTAACTCATCAACACCCATCCAGACATGACAAGACCTCTCTTTAGTGATGTCAATCTGAATTCTCACTTTAACCACACTTCCCTTAGTTTTTTGTATTGAAGCAACATCTAAATAGAGGGTCTTCCTAATAGGGTCCAGCAAAGCAGAAATGTATTCTTTGGTATAGCAGTGCTAGGGAAGTTCTGGGAGAGTCACCCATATAGGCACCATAGGAGATTCTTTCTCAGGAGTAAAGTCTAGAGTCCACAGTTGCAGTCTCATAAGTTGTCCTTCAATGAACATTCTCTATTTAGTCCAAACTGTAACATGGTCTTCTTCATTGTCCAAATCTATGTAAACATGTCTAGAATTAAAATAAGCTATCTTAACCCCACCAGTAAGTTGAGTTTAATGGATAAAGCTTTTCCTAATCAGTTCCATCTTTGGCATAGTATTGGAAAATTTCACAACCAAGGTGTATTGGCATTTGGCAGCCAACTTCTGTATAAAGTCCTCTTTTTTAATATAACAACAGGTAAGCCCTTCTTGGTAGTGAAGATGGGGGGGGGGGGGGCTGATCTCAATGGGGACTTGACTTTTGGATTGATTGGCTCTTAGTTTGGTGACATAAGAATGGACAATGGTAAAGGGGGTTGGTTTAGGGATTTGGTTAGAATTAGAAGAGGTATTAGGACCAGTACTGGGATTCTGATTGTTCTTTTTAGGAGAGGGTTGTTGTTTAGGATTATGGCTATTGGTGTGATTTCTTTGGAAGATTGAAGTCAAATTAGTGAGGTCATGGGGTTTAGGAGGATTAAATTTGGCTTTTTCTGAGGAGATGTTCTTAGGAGTTTTGTCCTTCTCAGTCCTTTCTTTATGAGCCCTTCCAAGGCCAACACTCTTTTCCTCCTTGGTATTCTCCATATTAGATTCAGACTGTTCATCATGAGAGCCAGGGGCCAACTCTTTATGATCAGTCAACTGCTTTTCTATACCATTAATTTCTTTCCCATACCCATTCTGAGCAAGAGACATAGGATTAGTCACATATTTTAGACTAGATTTAATAGGTTGTTGGATCCCAAAGTTCCCAATATTGCCATAGTCAATCAAAGTAGGTTGTATGTTAGGTGATAGACTACTCACCTTGTTAGTATCTATATTCAAATCTACATCTTGGGAGATATAAGGAGGTTAATTAGAGCAAAGAGAGTTAGGATTTGAGAACTTACCTGCCAAGGATATTGAATCCTTAGAGCCTAGATTGTCCACAACTTCCTTACCTTTGCAGGTCTCAGCCCCCTCACCACTCACTCCCTGAGGATTGAAATAGTGTGGGATCTCACCACCCTTACTATCGATTTTAGGATCTTCTTGGATAAGGGGTGGAAACATTCCCTTCAATTGATTGGGAGTTGTGAAGATTTCCATTCTCGGGCTCAGCTTTAAGGGAAAAACTGCCATTGTTTGCCTCTTTCAACAGGCTTTCAGTAGTTGCACAATTAGATTTCTTCAAAATCACTGACATTATCTCTGGGCTCCCCACAGTCCATTGCTCTTTTGATGAGGAGAAAACTTCTACCACTTTGTCTATTGATGTAGCAATGGGGATCGAATACTTCCCAATACTCAAAATAATACGGATTAGCCTAGATTTAGCAAGTTTAATTATTTCTTGAGCCCTTCAGATATCATCTTCCTGAATTCCTATAAGAGTCTCCGACCTAGCCTGCACATTCACGAAATCCAAGAGTGAATTTGAGGTGTCTGTTAGAAGATGGTGATGCACCTTTTGCAGGTGCTCCTTGTGGGGTAAGTCTTGTGGCTAGTTGGCCTCCGGTGGCAGCTCATACGCCATTCCAGCGATCCGGAATAAGGGTTAAATTATTAGAATTATGACTGTTAGAAAAGAGAGAAGAGAGCATTTTGACTTCTTAATGTAAGAGCATTCTCGCTCTTTGGCCATTCACTTTAAATGTTATGCCATTTCTCTTCTCCACCTCGATTGTAACAAGGTCAAAGACATGTTCCACTCTAAACGGCTCCAATCGCCTAGATTTGAGTTTCCCAGGGAACAACCTCAATCAAGAATTGTATAGCAATACCAAATCTCCTGGCACAAACTGGCAATTTTTTATGCGACGATCATGTTATAGCTTCATCCACTGGTACAGGGTTGAACTCTCATACACCTTTAAGAACAATTCATCCAGCTCATTTTATTGATTCATCCTTGAAGTCACTGCATCACTCAATCCCAGATTCAACTTTTTGAGTGCCCACATCGCTTTATGTTCAAGCTTTACCGATAGATGGTAGGCTTTACCAAAGATGAGTTGATAAGGGGACATACCTATGGGAGTTTTGAATGCAGTATGGTATGCCCATAATGCATCATCAAGCTTTCAAGACCAATCATCTTATTTGCATTCATAGTCTTGGATAAAATCTGCTTGATCTCCCTATTTGAAACCTCCACTTGCCCGCTTGTCTGAGGATGGTAAGGGTTTGCCACTCTATATTTTGCCCCATATTTTTCTAGTAGGGCTTTAAACAACCTATTTCAAAAATAAGAACCTCATTGCTGATAATCACTTGATGGGGTACCAAACCTTGAGAAGATGTTCCTCTTCAGGAAGGTTGTGACACTTTTACCTTTATTCTTCAGAAGCACCACTACCTCCACCCACTTTGATACATACTCCACTGCCACCAGAAAGTACTTCTTTCCATGCGAGCTCATGAATGGACCCATGAACTTTATCCCCCATACATTAAACAATTTAATCACTATAATAGGGTTTAGAGGGAGCTCGTGTTTGTGGGAAACACCGCCTTCTCTCTGGCATCTATCACAAGTTTTAGCATAATTGTGGGCATATTGGTGGATGGTTAGCCAATAGTAGCCATACTATAAGATCTTATATGTCGTTCAAACTCCACTATGATGCCCGCCGACTAGGGAAGAATGGCATGCCTCAAGGATGCTCGTCATTTTAATCTCAAGAATACACTGATGAATAATCCCATCTGTGCATACACAGAACAAGTATGGATCGTCCTACAAGAACTTCCTTACATCGGACATAAACTTGTGGCGCTGGTGAGTAGTCAAATCTGGTGGTACAACGTCACTAACCAAATAGTTCACAAAATTTACAAACCATGGTATCAAGTCATGTGATACTGCTAGCACTTTCTCATCAGGGAAGGCATCATGAATCTCGACCCCATCATTAAACTTTGGCATATCCTCATCCTCTAATCTCGACAAGTGGTTTGCCACTTGATTTTTGCTCCCCTTTCTGTCATTCACATCAAAGTCAAACTCTTAAAGAAGTAGCACCTATCGAATTAACCTTAGTTTCGCGTCCTTCTTTGTCATTAAGTACCACAATTTTGAATGATCAGTGTGCACGGTGACTTTGGTTCCAAAGAGGTAAGATCTAAATTTTTCAAACACAAAGGCCACTGCAAGTATCTCATATTCTATAAATGTGTTTTTTTCTGTGATGTACTTAGGTCTTTGCTAGCTTAATATATAGTATGTAGGATCTTCTCTTGGCACTGTCCTAATACCACACCTAGTGCTACCCTGCTTGTATCACACATTATCTCTGTAATGACCCAAAAATTTTTGAAACCTCTTATGGTTGGTCTTGTATGGTTTTATAATGGTCGTGGTTGAAATTTGGTGGCCACGGGTTGAGTTTAAGTAGCCGAATGCAAAATGGGTCAATTTGGGGCCTAGCGAGGTCGTTTGGACAGTGAACTTCACAGAATCATACCTTTTGATGTGGATTGAACCTTATAGGCTACTACATATAAAATTGAATCTCTTTGAATTAGATTTGCAACGCAACTAGTTTCACTCAATTCCAAGTTCGTATGAGAAATATATGGCCCAAAGAGTGAGATTGCCTGAAATTTGGAAGACACTGGAAAGGGGCCCTGAAAATGGCCCAAGGCATTTGAGACGAACCATGAAACTTTGCACGGTCCATTTAGGGTTCCGTGAGATGGTCCAGAGAGCTGGGGGTGGCCACGACCCACCCCAACACTAAGTTAGGGTCCACGGACCACCCCACGGTCCGTGAGACCTCAAACAGACTATTTGGTGGTTCGTCAAGTTGGGCAGAGGCTTGGCAAGGATGTGGGATAAACATTTGACTAATTAATGTCTGATGGAGCACATAGACAGACCGTTAAAGCTTGAATGGGCCATTTGGGCTTCCGTCTGGCCCTGAAGTCAGTGAATTTTCCGCCTCTTTAAGGGTTAAGTCGTAATTTGGTTGATCCCTAGGCCCTTTTTAGGCTTCCTAAAGT